>OMLC01036395.1:41827-57090 GCA_900302585.1 Regalecus glesne
CCAGCACCTTTCCTATCCATGCTTAGACATGCACTTCTCTTTCTTGCATTTGATAATCAACACTAGTAAGGAACAAGATTCCAACCTACTCTTTTAGATAAAGTCTGAATGAGCCACCCTTTTTGTAATTGATTTTCACTGTGTAGATCCGAGTGTTAATTTAAAATGAGCAATTTATTGTTTTAAGTTATTGTTCCATGTCTGTTTTTTACTGATCTTTGCAGCCCCCCCCATCTTTAGGCTTCTTAGGAGAGAAGCTTAATCTTCAGGCATCTAAAGCGACAGAAATCCTGCTAAATTCCTGCTAGAGCAGCAGCCCCCACACCTTTTGAATTTCAATCTCCATATATCTCTACAAAATGTTGCAACTATTTCCATTCAACTAGGCTCACTTTGATATTGAATGATAACCAAAACGTCACCAAGATGCCTGGTTGAATTAGACGAATAAGACCGTAGTGAAACTAATAGTCCAAAATTGTTTCTTATGTCCAAGGGATTGAACACACACACACCCACACACACGCGCGCGCGCGCACGCACGCACGCACGCACACACACACACACACACACACACACACACCCCTGGCCTTCTCAATTGCTGGGCCTTCCTTTCAAACACATGCACATCTATAATTAGCACCCTAACCTTTCATTGCTCTTAGTAGTATAACCATAGGATGCATACGACCAGTCCGTGTGAGACAGTAGAAATACTGAATTATCCAAGGATAATTAACTATTAGAAGCAGTGGGAAGATCCAGATCTAGAGTCAGCACCTTGGTGAACGGCTATGGTAGGAGACTATCCCTAACAGGCATGACTTTAGAACAAACTCCACATAGAAAGGACCTAGTGGGTTTGAACCAAGGAGATTAAAAAATAGCAGAAAGGACACAGATGATTAATGAAGCTGTGAATCAAAGTTAACTTAGTTAATGTGCATCATACCACAATGATACGAGGAATCACGCTTGTTAGACAAATCTTAGACGACCTCTTAATGAAGTGCCAAACGTCTGGTTCTTGTATGTACGCATGGTCAATAATCCACGTAAGGAATTGACAAAAAAAGGTGAACAGTTCATCTATACACACAACGTTATATTCTTTCAACAAAACGTTGTCTCCAGATGAACTGATTCATGTTTTTTGCTTTTCAAACCTAGTATCAACATGTCCCCGTCGAAAATGGTGATGATTCACTTCATCTGACACAACCCTCTTCAAATCCGTGCAGCAGTTTCATACAGGTGAGGCATCTCACCGCATTGTCCCATAAACCGGGAAGGTAGCCAAACGTTTTCAGTCGGAACTAGCAAGATAACAAGGTTGTCCGCTATTAAGGCAAAGTTATTTCACTCATTGCACAACACCAAACAGGCATTAACCACTCACAATAATAATACTACAGACGTTTAGGCACATTATAAAGTAGCGTTACCTAGTGAAGCAGTTTTCACAATGTGCTCCTCTCTCATTCACTGTCAACACGTAGGAGTAGGCAGGGCAGGCGAACATCAATTCTCCGACAGCAAAGTGCTTAACAGCGCGAAGACCTCTTCCTTTGTCGGGGCTAAGGAACCTCTCAGTCCCCTCTATACCTTCGTTTTTCATGATTTGTTTGAATCTTGGTGTTTACAACTAAGTAACAACTGATCACCACCTCCGCGTTAAATACACGAGTGAGCTTCTGCACTATTTCTTCTTTGATGGTTTCTTTTTGTTGTCTTCTTCGTGTCGTTTTTTTCTGGATACGACGGCTCACACTGCGGAGCTGTACTGTCCTCTACTGGACAAGAAAGCAACAGTGGAGCGTTCACTACAAATGTATAGTTACCAAATATTAAGAGATAATAAAATAGTATAGATATCGGAAAACTGTGACGAGTGTTTTTGTCAGAGCAAATATAGAGTGTATTGTTTCATTTTTTCCAAGCTGTAGATTTTTTTTGGATTGTTGCCCAAAATTTATTAATAAATGTTCAGGATAACAGATATTGAAATAGGATATTTATGAGACACATGCATAAAATGTGTGTTGAAAGAGAATAAAATGCTTTAGGAACTGACAGGACAGAAACAGCGGGTTTGAACCTACTGTTGGGATTCAAGGAAGGGCAGCTGGCTTTAATTATCCAAAATCCGTCCAAGTTCATGTCCAGCCCCATGATGTGCGGATTAATTGTGACACATAACAGTGGACCTCTCATTGAATAGACAGTTATTGTAATGGAAAGTTTTAATTATCCTTAGCATGTTTTCTTTGCATGGACATAATTATCCGGATTTCATCATTTTGGCAATGACTCTTTTACTCACTTCTTGGAAATTTTCTTGATGTGCATAAGTAAAACAATACTTTGTGAAACTAGGGAAAGATAAGTGAATAAACAAGAGAAATCTGTTCAATATCAAGTTGCATACTGCAAGTGTCTCACTCAAGAGATTTGGCAAAAAGCTGTCCTCTTGTAGGCTTCTTCCCATCTGGTGAACACATTGAATATCCAAACCACAAGAATAATCAACTATCGCATTACTCTATTTTTTAAACAGATGCCCAGAATATTACGTCTTAAATCATAGTGTGATTGAACGGCCATAATTGTTTTGTTTTTTTTGCAGCATCTGGGATACATTCTACATCTATGGTGTTTCAGCAGATAACTTTTAGAACATGGAGTCCATCAAAACCCAAAATAGAATGGTGTTATGTTGATGTTTTATTACAATAGCACACTCAGAATGAATGTATGGTTCAAGCTGAGTCACAACAATGTCCCTTCCTACATTAAAGGCCATAGGCTACATTTCAGATCAATGTCTCCACTACATGAGGACGGCCAATTTTAGGCCAAACTGTGAGAGGTGCCAATTACGAACAGAAATTTGACAACGAAAATCCCATTTACATCGTCACTAGTTTGAGGGAAAATCACAAGACTATGGAAAAGTAGTTGGGGAGGCCTGAGAATAATCCCAAGATGTTTTATCGCCAAGGTTTCCTACATAAAGTTTCAGGCCTCTGATGACATCGGTGCGTGTCTGCATGCTTTATGTATGCATGGTTTTCAGCATATACCTGCACTGAAGTGGGGGGGGAGAAAAAAGACTCCACACATTTCACTTTATATATAAATGCATTTATTTAAGTTAATCATTTGTCCTCATTCAAAGTTGAATTTCTGTTGTATCTATAAAACAGAACAGTTGGAAGCGCTGTACAGTCAGACAACAAAACTAGGAACTGCGGCTGAGTACACTGTGTAAATATGTACATACTGTACACACACTGTCTTAGGTTTATACAAACATATACACTTTTACAATGTGTTACCCCTCATAACACCCCCCCAGGTCCTAATTTTAATCGCTTTGCCATACGGTTGCGGGGCACATTCCTCCACGAATACCCCACAGATCACCCGTCAGCATTTATCCCACATCAGTATTGGATTATTTGAATGACTGTCGACTAATCTGTAGTCTGTTGCCTATGATTTCTGGTGATGAGCCCTCACCTATTGGTTATGTGCATATAGCTGAAGTGGAGAAGGGGGGCTTAAGCCCCTTGGCTTCTGTGCCTCTCCTCATGTTAACGGCTATGTGAGGAGGCATCCTGTGTCGTTAGGGTGAGATTAGAGTTTGAACTATCCTGAGCCCCTTTGTTTTAAGAAGGGCTTTCCACCGGCCACAGTCACCCTGTCACATTTAGCCACAGGAGGTGGCTTTTGAGGCAGGATGACAGGGGGATGCTGCTTTTTCCAAAAACCTCAATCATGATCGACTGAATCCCTTTTTTGTTCAAGGGAAAAACACAGTGAGAACACATGACTTGTTCAAAAACATGGACCCCGATCACCTCCCACCAAAACACAGTGAATAAGGATGAATCCCAGTGGCTCAGGGATGAAGTCACTCTCTCGTGTTCATTTTTCTCCCTTCTCCCCCCTGTTTAGAGATAGCGGTCTCCAGAATTAGCCTCATTTGGTTTGTCTTTGTCCCCGTCCCCTGATCCCCACAGTGCATTAGACATCCAGAGTTTACTCTGCCTCTTCCTCTCCGTGGTAATGGGCTAGACAGATGGCAAACATTTACATCAGGATACGTTTCTTTCCAACCTGTGTCTGATGACAACGTAGAACTTGGAGACTTTAAAGCACATGCCAAGTCCACTGTAAAATTGAACCAACTCTCATTCTTTACGTCGTGGGAATGAGACCAAGAGGATGAGTGAGGAGGGGGCAATTTTATTATGGTCCGAAAATAAACTATGGTAACGGACATGGACGGCATCAGCCTGTGATATTTCCACACGTCCTAAACTAATCAGAGTAAACCGTGATTTGGGATTGTGAATAAGATTGTCCCTTCCTTATTTGTCATCCTTGAGCCAACACGGGAAAAGAGCTTTGGCACGTTGTGAGCAGTGAGCAACTGAACCATCACCGTTTCTCTCACCTCCACATCACGTAAAAAAAATATCGAAAACTAAATCTGCGCACACTGCGAGAAATAGACTCGAGTGGGAAAGAAAGAGGCTTCACAGGGACATGTGGACAACTTTTGCAGACAGTATTTCCACGGTTAGTCATGTGTGGTCTGGTGCTTGTATGCCTATCCTCCGCTGCTACTGGATGCTTTCCCCGGGATTTAGCAAGGCCAGGGCCGAATCACCACTCTCATAACCTTGGACTGAAAGAAATACTGTGTCATTTATTTATTTATTTTTTTAAAGAAAAAAAAACCCCTAACCGGTTGGCAAATGAACTCTGCTGGCAACAAGTTGAAGAAAAATGATTCACTGACTGTGCAACGTTGGCCCAAATTGGCCCTTACTTCGTACTTGGTATTTCGATGTTGAAATGAGCAACACGGCCCTATTTGGCCCCATGGTGGACTCCAACCAAATAACAGTATGCCTTAGGAAAACCCGATGGGACACTTAAATATGCCAGCGCTAACCCTGTTTGTCCACCAGGGTGGAAACTAGGCTGATAAGGCAATAACCAGAACCCCCCCCCAGCTGCTTTCAATCCCAAACCTCAGGCTCTCTGGTGAGACACAAGATGTGAAGCATGGGAAAGAAGAAAGACAGTGAAAACAGCTTCACAGACACCAGAACCAGAACTCCAAAGAGAGAGATCCGACAGTGCGTGTGGCACCAAGCACTTGGTCCCTCGAGATGTCTTTTGCCCCGTTTTATCTTGCGAGGTCGTATCTTGATCTGTCATCAGATCAAGATGTCATCGGGTGCCACGCACCCACTCAAAACAGCAGAATGTCAATACCAACACAGACAACAGACCAGATGCTCGATGATAGTCTCTCCCCAGTCCACAGACAAAAGTGTTCAAAAATCATCTGTGGACACAGCGAGGGAGGCGTTTGAAAAATGCTGTGTGCATGTGAGCAGCACCGCAGGATACATCAAAAGAGAAGAAGAAAGAGGATTTGCAACCAGGAGCCTACTATGTGCATGCAACTGGCTGATTGACGAGTCCAGTCATATTTTTCCAACTTAGAAGATGGGGATAAACACGAGGCGGGCATTTAGATTTGGAATGAAACATGTTCTGGAATGAATCCTGGCACCAGAGAGAAAATCTTTTGAATTGGCTGGATTGTAGAAAAAGTTTGCAACCCCCTCCCCCCCACCTCCAAAAGGATGACCACTAAGTTATGGCCTCCTGTGGATCAAGCAGGCTACTCTGGACCAGCGAAATACTCATCTGGAGCAAGTCCTGGCAGAGTAGGGGACGTTTGGTGGATTGGTTGTGTTGGTTAGGTTCTAACCAATGTGAGACAAAGCCAAACCTTCCTCAGGAGTATCTGAAATGGCTGCAGAGTGTTAAGATGAATGAGGACAATTCACTTTAAAAATCCCCGGTCAATTCGTCAACCTCGAGAGGGAACTCGGAGATAAAGAAAAAGGCTCAACAAATAGCTGTCCTCTCAAAATGACTGAGAATAAAGTAAGCTGACCCCGTAAACAGGGTTCAGACTGGATACTGGTCATCACGGTAAAGGAATAGGAAAGAAGCAGATAGGGGTATGGGCAAGTCCCTTCCCAACCCAATACTGATGGGCCTCGAGCCTGCCGACGTGACGGGCAAACCCAGAAACCCATCAGATCCCAGGACAGCCGTTTATACCAGAAGGGCAAATTCAGTTCCACTTCACCTACTTCAAGTTGGCTGTACAGACAAAAACAGGTAAAGATTTAGGTATGACAGAAGTGAAAACAAGTGTAAATGACAGAAAATGGCAGAAAACAGGAAATGGTAGAAAGACATTTAGATACAACGCACAACAAACATGGCAGTCCATCAGTTAGAACAGGTCAGTAAAAAAAATCCCATTTTTCAACAATGAGGGCTGTTCAGTGTGTTTAAGTGTGAAATAAACAGAGAAATGGAGAAAATAGGTTTCAAGAACACTTGTGGCTGCAGCCTCTTTATGGGATATTCCAAATGTCAAAACTGAACAGGATTTCCTCCGTTATGCACGTTTTCCATGGTTGATTTTCTCTGTTGATCATCAAGTTGCATGGAAGCTGCCAAGTGATTTGTCAATCCCAGTACAATCGTTGCAAATTTCTCCGAACACCTCCACGGCAGATCAATAGTCATCTACATATAAACCCCTAAGAGCAGTGTAGTAAGCAGAGACTCGTGGTGTGTTGGATTCATATAAAAAGTGTAGACTTTGGCCTTCAAACCAGATTAAAGTACCAGTACTTGGCTACAGTAAATGTAGCAAATGCACAGAAACTGTAATTCATGACATTCTAATGATACTGAAATTATCCATCTCAATACATTATTTAAAAAAATAAAAAAAACACCATCGGGCTTCCCCCCCCCCACATATTCCATGTAATAAAAAGTATTTCTTCTGTGGTTGTTAACACTGAGTGCATACAGACAAGCTTCAAGTGTTTATTTTCTGATACAAAGAGAAAATAGTGTTGGTTCATCTCTAGCAGAGAATGATTTAGTATGCACAGTATGAAACCTTGTTTCTCCAAACCTTCTGAACAGAGCGGCTGCCAAGCAGACAAGATGAGACGAATAACGCTGATGCTGAGCTACACTGTTGTGCAATGCAGTTGTGGATTTGCTTTTGAGATGCATGCAGATAAAGGTACTTCCCTAGGAATGAAACAGTGTCCAGAGCATTTGAGAAAGCATGTGCAGTCACATGTTCTACCACAAGTAAACTTTGGTCTGTACTTTCAATGCAAAATGTCTTTTGGAATGGTTTTATTTACTCAGACAACCTCTCTTTCAGTGGCCTAATAAACAAGGTTTTACTCTGTCCAACAACTAAAGATCCTGATGGCCGAGTCTCAAGGGCAAATTTTCCCATGAGCTCTTCCGAGAACGAAGAGCCAAAAGGAATTTGTCAGTAACCCATGAAATAATACTCCCAGACATTTGAATTATAAATGTTTATCTGACAATTATGGTGGCCAAGTCCTACTAACAATTATGTGCCATGTATTCGAAATTTCATTTCAAGGCTTTCCAACATTTCAATTAATAATGAGTGGGGGGGGCGATGGGCAGGCATCTTTCTGCAAGTATCCAAGACATTCTGCTGAATGGTGCATCATCCATCTGCCCGTATACTCTGGGAAACCAATAGTGCCATTTCTTTTAAATACTCCATAATAGGCCACCATAGTTCTGCAAAACTACCCCACACTTCACTGCCAAGTATCCAAGTCTACTGCAGCTACTTTCATTGATTCATTTATTTATTTTCATAGTTTGGCATCATCCCGTGGTGAGGTTACAAAGGCTGAAGCCCACCATTTTGAGCCAACTGTTTGTTCTGGAGAGGCAACCCCAACATTGGCATTCGGAGTACAATCCATCAATAGGTTCTCTCTAATCACCCACCACATCCATGACAATGCAAACATGATTGTTAGACCGTAAGCTTCCCGTCAAGGCAATCCAGATAGATAAAAGGTAAAGAAATCAATTGTGCAGAAAAGGAAAATAATTGTATACTCAAATCACTCCCAGGAGAACAGCCAGAGATTTACAGGAGAGCGTGTAAAGAAAATGTCATTTCGACTCGGTCACTTGATTACTCTACGCTATAATAGGAACACAAAACATCCTCCTGATACCTGCATGGAAAAGAAATATTATGTAATTTTTAGACTTGATTAAATTGTTTCCCGGTGAAATTTAGAAAAAAAAACATGGTTAATTATTGTGTGTGTGTGTGTGTGTGTGTTCCTTTAAAAGACAGAATGACAAAGAAGTGAAGCTACTGTAGCATCCAGTGCTACAGTATTAGGAAAGAGAGCTAATCCACCCGCTGGGCCTGAAGACACTTTCTGGTGATTGAAATTCCACTTCCTGGTTATTGGAATTTCACTTCCTTGTTATTGGAATTTCACTCCCTGGTTGAATCTGTAATAAACCCAACAACCTCAGATAGGAGGCTCTTTCTCTCTACCCCTCCATCCACCAGAGACAGAGGTCCCCCAGATGCACACTGTATGAAAAACTCTATGGAAGATAAAAATAAAAACACAGACCAAAAATGTTCTCTCCCTCTCTTTTCTCATCCGTGTCAGTAAAGCATGAGCATCTCATGGATGAATGAATGAGAGGCAAAGCTCAGTGCATTGAGTCCGTTCACTCCCTTCACATAAGCAGAACCAAACTACAATGAAATGTCAATCAAACTAGAGCCTAACCTCACCGTAACCACAACCTAAAAAAAAAAAGCACGGAAAAAAACAACCTTCTTGTCTGTCTGCTGTCACAGCCACTGGCTCGGTGGGGAAAACTGTGTTTTTACATTCCAAACGACGAGAGAGCACCAGAGAGAAGAAACAACGCCAGCAATGAAAACAAAGAACATTCTCTCTTTCTTTTTTTTTTCATTATTTTGGAGAAAAATGAAAGTTGTCTTGAAACTCAATCAAGATCAACCTTAAGAAATAAAAAAAAGAAGTAACAAAACAAAATAATTAAAGTAAAAATGTTCGATTCCATTTCACCCGCGATGAAAATAAAAATAAGGGGGGGGATCACTCATCCATCACTCACATCGGCATCTATTGATGAAAATACTGAGGTATGTGGTTTGGATGGAAAGTATCTTCATCGCCATCATCATCATCATCATCATCATCGTGATCATCGCCATCCTCATTCATCCTCAAATAGTTTCCCCGTTTCCTCCAATAAGGTCTAAAAGGCCCTCCCCTCGGAGGCACGGCTCTTGGGAGAGGGGGTAAAAGAACAGGGTGAAAGAACCTGCCCCAATGAAGCAGGAGGAGGAAACAAATGAAGAAGAAGAAGAGAAGGAGGGAGAAGGATATCTTTCCTTGTATCCATCAATCTATAGTTTTCTGTGTTCGAATCCATCTTTCTGTCTTCCCATCTGTGTCCTTGTCTCTCTTCCTCTTTGTGTGTGTGTCTGGAGCATCCTCCATCACTGCAAATTGAGGGTGAACTTCCACTGTTGGTTGAGGCTGGGGCTACAAACCTCCACGGTGAGCCCCCCCATCCGGGCACTGCGGCTGTCCAGACATAGGTTGCTACCCACGTGACGAAGCTTCGAGTTGGATTCAATCTGCTCCCATTTCTAGATATATGTAGGATAACAATATATGAATACACGACATGTATACACAGAAGACAGAGAAATAGGAAGAGAGCATGATCCTATAAAACATCCTCAACAACAACTTTGTAAAAAAAAAAATCCATGGCTGACCAGTGATCCACCTCCTAGATGAGGAAATGTGTCTTTGTGAGTGTGCAAGTCTGTTCCCTCTTACCTGTCTGCTATCATTCTCTCTACAGCCCTGTAATTTGATAAGGGAGCCGGCCGTTCTGTCCACTACAGTAAGACACAGGTCCATGTGTTTAACCGATTTATCCTTAGTCAGGGCCCACTCCTACAAGAGAGTATAATTGTGCATATATTAGTTTACACACACTCGCAGATCTCTCCACGCGAATACACACACACCAGCCATCCATCCATTGTCAACTGCCGATCGGAAGTCAAGTGGCAGAGTCTGGACCCTATCTCAGTGCCCATTGGGGGAAAGGCAGACAAACACCCTGGACAGGTCATAATTGCATCACAGGGCTGAAGCACTTGGGGGATTCAATGTCTTACTCAAGGACACTTTGACATTTTGAGTACTATTCGACTGCCCTACCTCCTGAGCTAAGCATCCTCTTAAAATACACAGTCGATACAACACACACTGTGGCAAACCTGGCATAAAATGTGGTCTTGTCAATGCCACACATGCCACAAACCTGCCCATGAGTACCGAGTTGTCTTTTTTTGTCAACAGAAGGATTAACTTAGCTTTTGAATATAAAATCGTAAAGACTGTCATTTCTGGAAAAAGCAGACACTTCAGTTCTAATCAACTTTAACCACATAGCCCTTTAAAAACAAAAATTGACTTCACAAGCAGAATAATAACGTGAGGAAGATCAATGGGCCAAGAGGTGAGCAGAGGTGTGGTAGAAGAAAGTGCATAGAAAGTGTCCAGGTGTATTCTCCATTGTTGCACCCCCCCAGAGCTGTCAATACCTCTCACCAGACATGCCACCACTTGCCACCCAGGTGACTCTAGAGCAAAGATCTGATTGGCTGACCTGGAAGTGTCGTTGAGGTAACACTACCTGGTTGCCTCCAGCATTGTGGCATTCATAGACGCCCACTACACCATCAGCAAAATGACCCAAGGTGTCCAGACAGTTTCCTCCCTGCTGCAAGGCTCCAAATGCTATGTCCTGATGGTCTGGTACCCTAAACACACACACACACACACACACACACGCACACGCGCGCACACACACACACACACTTAGTTATAGATGTAACAAAAAAGCAGGTCTGTCATTAGCTTTTCATTCCTATTTGAAATTGCATTCAACAACATGAAATGCAAAGTAATCATTTCACTTACCTTAGTTCAGGGTAAACATTCTCTAAATACCATTTAAACGGCTTACAGCCCAGTTTCTTCTTCATCTCCAAGCGGCTCTGGATACTGAAAAAAGGACAAATAGAGAGAGGAAATTAGAGTCACCAGCACACACACACCACACACACACACCAGGGCAAATCCTGATATAGAGAGAAGATAACTGCCCTTCAGGGTGGGATGGAGATTGAGGATGCCCCTCTGAGTCTTGGATGTTCATAAACCATGTCTAACTTGGTATGAAGTGTGAGTTCATGTGACAGAGAGGGGTGTACAATGCAAACTGGTGCAGAAGTTCAAAAATAAGACATGAGAGGGCCTATAACTGGTATGGTATGTAGAGTCAATTCATACAGATACTTACTTGCCATAGGGAACATTTCTGGCTGAGGGGACAGCAGCATAATAGAAGTTCTTAAATTCATCCATCCATACCTCAGCTGCTCTCCTCGTATTCCTGAAAAAGGGGGTGGAGGGAAAGGAGAGGGAAGATGAGGAAAGAAATAAAGAATCAAAATGGAAAAAGAAAGACAGATGGACGGATGCAGAGGGTGATGGAAAAGGGAGAGCGAGAGAGATAATTTGATGTATGAAGCAGACAGTGTTCCATGGCTGTAGTTCTCAGACAGATGAGTCATTTCTATTGCAGACTCATTGCATTTGTTTCTTGTCATTTTCATTTATGTGAGCACGTGCACATTTGAAAGCTCCCTGCAGTGGCTGAGAAAATCTCCACCATGAAGCACAGGGCACTGCGCGCGCACACGCCTTCACACACACACGCACACACACACGCACACACACAGGCAGTGACCTTCTCATCCTCCACTTTCAGTACCACATATAATCAAAGGAGGAAAGCCTTCAAGATAGAGAGAAAAGTGAAATCTCAAGTTATCTTTCCTCTTTGTTTGTTCCTCACCATGCTCATCAGTACTGTTGTCCCCATTTCTATGAAGTGATCTACAAAAAATCATTATCATGACACCAAGTCTCAGCCAGCACTGGAAGCCTCGCTCTCTGAATTTTTGAGCTCCCACTTGTTTTAAAGAGGTGACAATGTGTTTTTACTCAGACAATGGTGGGGATTACAAAAAAATATATATTTAATCAACTTCCTATTGTGCAATACACATTTAAGAGTTTCATCTACTAATGTGCATTATTTTTAGACTCAAGTCCGCATTTAATCACACGCTAGGTTTAGAAAGCTGTGCCTGTGTGTGTATTACCTGGCAAATACTGTCCCGCTGCCCCCAGGAAAGGTGTACGGGTGCTGCTTTCTGAAGACATGGCCAACTCTACTGCAAGGGATGATCTCTAGACTGCCACCACACTGCCACACACGGAATGAGATCTCTGGAGCACACACACACACACACACACACACAAAAGACCATATAAACATACACTCTTTTCAAACCTTTACAAACCAACCAACCGATGAATCCCATCACTGTCACTGATAAAACCAACAGTGCAGTGATTCCTTGAAGTTGATCACCCATAAACCAGACTAGAATCTTGATACTCCTGAATTTTTTTAAGTTTTCTCTCGACTAGAGCTCGGCCTTAACCACGCTCTGCTTTGTCAGAGGACATATGGGGTCCATTGTTATTCAACTGAGTTAAATTAACGGAGATTAAACCAGCTTTGAATCGTCCCATTGCTCCAACGTTATCTCGAGACAGGCTTGGATAACAGCCAGCAGTTGTTTACTCCTAGTTGTTGCCTCTTGGATTTCAAAACCACAAAAAAAAAATCAATAGAGAAAAATAGCTGTTATCAATCTGCTATGCCACATTTATAGCATTCTGTTCACCTAGGCTTCAATTCCCCTCAAATTCAAACCCATCAATATTGCATCCACAATTTCTCCTTATTAGATCAGCTGTACTGTGGAATCCTCTGCTGTCCTCCTTATGAAGTAGAGTGTACTTTTAAAGCTGCAGACATAACTCAGCCAATCAGAAGTGAGGACCAGGATCTGTTTTCTAAGTTGTTGTTTTTTTCTAGCCAGATTAATGCTGGGCCAGCATCCATCAAAATGCTAATGGATCCTCATAATTTTATCATGTTCTTGAATTTAATCTCATGATCTGTTCACAGTGCCAAGCACATTCTTGGTACTTAATTTTCCCTACGCTGATCTCACAAGAGAGAAGACATTCTACAAGTCCGCAGGGATTTCTGACATCTGAGCAAAAACAGGTTACAACCTGCATACTTAAAACCTTGCATCAAACATTGAACTTGCATAAAAAAAACGTACATCAAAATATAAATCTATAGAATACCTATATAATAATATTGCAGTATTCATAATATAGTTAATTAGCTCATTTTCTGCAATGTAAAAGAAAACGACTCATTTCACAAGATGACTGCCCTATCCAATGGGAGAGGAGCTTAGATGTGTGTCTATAACATCTGGTAAGATACTTTTCAGGGGTCATTTACTACCGATGAGCAGTATTAGCTCAGCAGTCACATGATTATTTTTTTTTATTCACACTGACCAAATGCTAAAAGCATGTACATCTTGATTAATGGTAAATTAACTTATTTTGATGTGGCACTTTTCTAGTCTAGCTTTTAGACTGCTAACTGGACTACTCTCATCAGCTATCTTCTTCCACTATTTACTATTCTTCAGTGCCTTCTCCCAGAACAGCTCAACTCATCAGTTTATTGCCCTCGTACAGCCATCAGCGTAATTTACTGTTTCCAGCTCCGTTTTACATGTCACCATTAGTCCCCATGTTGTGGGGGTGGACACGGACTTAGATGGAGCTTGAGGGATTAAGGTCAGATACCCTTCCTGATGCCCTGGGGTGGATTTGAACCCGCTTCCTCATCACCACATTTTGCTGTGCTGTAATCGAATATATTCTATCTTTCGACGGTGTTGTGATTTATTCCATTATATTTCAGCTTACCCAGGTTTTCGCCACCCCATACGTCCATCATCATGTCATACTTTCCCAGCTGCTCAAAGTACTCCTTATCCATCACGAACAGTCCGCCTGCTATCATAGGAGTCCTGCAGAGAGAGAGGGAGAGGGAACGTTAGGGCGAGTAAAGCGGAAAGCATTAGCACATCTCTACACATTTGTGTGAATGAGCATTTGTATATGCTTTTTTTTTTTTTTTTTACTAATGTGTGCATTTGAGTGTGTCTTACTTAATAGGAGCAATGGGGTTTCCTTGTCTTGCTCTCCTCTGATCCAGGGTCATGTAGTCCCATTTAAACACCAGGTTCCAGTCAAAGCCTTAAGACAGATACCAAACATGTACACAGCACACCGACACACACCAAGGTCCCACACCTGGCTATTTTAACATGAATTAGGTATTAGAATTACAGAGGACTACATATGTGAACGTACGTTTGTGTGTGCAAGTGTGTTTTTGCTTGTGTCCGTACCACCTTACCTCCTTTTAGATCAGCTGAGGCTCCGACATACTGGAAGTTGTCCATGTTGATGACGTCAATAATGGGAGAAACTACCCTGGTCTTATCCTGTGAGGTTGGTGGCATCAGGTAGAGTCAAAGACAGAAAAGAAATGTCACTTCTCTCAGTCCAGGATCAAGACTTCTTAAGGGATAATAATATTTTCTGGGTCTCATCATACAGGTATGGATAAACAGCACTGGTAACTATTTTCCGTCCTGATCCATGGTAGAGGTCCCAAACTCAAAATACATCAGTAGAATACTATTGTGAAGTTTCTCAGATGATATGACCTCATCAGGCTCATATCAGACAATGCCAAAGCCACATAAAGAGAGGAGGTTGAGAGCCCGACAATGTTATGTGCTAATAAAAACCTGGTTTTAAACACCAAATGGACCAAGGAACATTTTATTTTAGGCCCTCCAAGAAAACCACACACACAGTTTGTCTTGATGCATGCTCAAATAATTCAGATAAGGGAATCACAAAAAAGGGTGAATTGGTTCAACTGGAAGAGACGTTTATTCAGAATCATTTCATCACTCATTCAGGGGAAAATGACAATGTGATTGACAGAATTCTGTAGCATAAATTATACCCAAGGGAAGCTACACCTAGTCTGTATGGTTTACATAGAATAGATGGATGGATGGATGGATGGATGGATGGATGGATGGATGGATGGATGGATGGATGGATGGATGGATGGATGGATGGATGGATGGATGGATGGATGGATGGATAGATAGATAGATAGATAGATAGATAGATAGATAGATAGATAGATAGATAGATAGATAGATAGATAGATAGATA
>OMLC01036397.1:0-10913 GCA_900302585.1 Regalecus glesne
TCAGTCAGTCAGTCATCCGATTAGCCTGCCTCACCTTCGGCCAACTGGTGCCTCATAGCAGAGAGTTTGCAGAGCAAGTCAAAGGTCAAAACGGGGGCTGGGCATGATTTAAGTTGCTATTATTTTCTGATTTGCCGTGTTGTGGGTGAATCCTCATCAGCCAAGTTGTCGATGTTTACGATTGGATTGGGACTACTGAGCAGAAGACAGTGCCATGGTGAGATGGGCTGCATTCTGCTGTCAGGCTTCACGTCTTGTCACCTCATGTGACACATGACCGGGCTCTTGTTCTGGAGATAGTGTCAGCTCGGCATCCTCTGGGTATGAGGACAGCACTTGGTGTGTAGCAATGTGACAGCCTGTGAATAACACTATCGCTGTAGGTCAGAGTGAGTGTTTTGTGCTGCCATACCTGACTATACCAACGATGTCAGCCATTAATTGAAGTGTTTCTGTGGGTCTAAGTCTGTACTTTGTACCCCAAATGTGTGTGAATGCTCACAGAATGCTCCCTGTGAACCTGGGACCCCTCTGCTGGTCAAGATGGTGAAACCTGTTGGACAGCCAGGTATGAGAAGACCTGGGACTTTGATGTAAAGAATAGTATAACAAGAATAACCCTAACATCATGACTTTTAGATGACACGCTGTCCTAAGAGGAGTCTTTGACACAACAGTCAATAATTTAGCATACAAACAACCCTGGGATATTTCCTTTACCTCCTTGTCCTACCTCAGTGAAATGCCCCCAACTGTCTTTTGGTCCCCAATGCTGCATCTGATCTCAACCCATCCTCTTAATTTTTGGGGGTAAACCGGCATTTGTGTATCAATTGTTGACATTCAAGGAACACGGAGGCATATGAAACACTGTGGCTCTGACTGGCTTACTCCTTAAAATCAATTTGTTTGTAGTGATGGACAAAACGTACATCTATTCTAATGCTGCACAGCTCTTCTGTCAATCTTGCTAAGAACAACCAGTAAATGTGTAAATAAAAAAACAACAATAGGTCAAAACCTAATATAATGGTTGGACTGCAAACGGTTGATGTTGAAAATTATGTTTTTGTTAGAGAGACAGTTAGTGGTAGTCTATAATGTGAATTCCTAGATATTAAATGTCCATCTGCAATTTTCTGTTGTGGTACCAGTTAAATTTGTTGTCAAAGTTTACTTGTTTCCTTTCTTTCAGCGGCTACTATTAAGGGTCACCACAGCAGATCATCATCTCCATCTCTTCCTGTCCTCTACATCTTCCCCTGTCACACCAGCCACCTGTATGTCCTCCCTCACCACATCATAAACCTCTTTGGTCTTCCTTCCTTTGAAGGGCGGCATAGCTCAGTGGGTGGAATGGTCGTCTGGCAATCAGAAGGTTGAAGGTTCGGTCCCCGGTCCCGTCCTTGAGCAAGACACTGAACCCCTAACTGCTCCCTGAGCGCCATATATTGGCAGCTCACTGCTCCTATATAATAGGATGGGTCAAAAATGCAGAGAAATCCACATTTCCCCATGTGGGACTGATAAGGGAATCACTTCTACTTCTCTTCTCTTGCTTGGCACCTCCATATTCAACATCTTTCTCCCAGTATAACAGCATCTCTCCTCCACACATGTCCAAACCCTCTCAGTCTGGTCTCTCTTTCTCCGTCACGTTCCATAAGAATTTCGCTTTTATCTTCACTAATCCTCTATTATGGTGGTCATTTAGGAGTACGTCGTCTTCATCGTCGAATTCCGGCGGTTGTTCTCATTGGTTGGTTTCGTCATGTGACACTTCCGGGTTATAGGTCAGACATTACAGGCGGAATGCGCCTTAGTTTCACGTTACCTTCGTTGACTTACAGTTCCCGCTACCTTTATCTTTTTCCATCCTCCGTTATTTCTTCGAAAGTATCACTTTTTGAATTAGTTTGTAATATTAGAAGTGTCGTGTGGTGCATTTTTTTGGTGTTCCATATGCTGTGGACATTTATTTGAATTATGCATGAATCCTTCCAATGCTTAATTAGCTATCTGTAGCTCGTGTTTTCTATTATAGTAGCTATGCTATTTGGTAGCTTTCCTGCTACATCTAAGGTAGCAGTGTTTCTTTTTACGGGCTTTTTACAAGTTATGTTAAATTATTTACATGTCCGTTTTCAGCTATAAGTGTATGGTGACAAGTAGAATTTAGTCATTAGTGCAATCTTTTTGTTTTGTTCTAGTTGTACAGAATCTCTAGAGAATGACTGGCTTTCTCTGGAACCAGTTAAACATCTTACGATTTACGCACAGAACTACACATCAGGGACAGAATTGTCTCACATCCTTACAATCTGAGCTAATATCCATCCACCCATCCATCGTAAACCACTCATCTGAAATTGGGTCTTGGGAGCAATCTGAGCTAATATACTAATGTAATGTACTCATTGCCGATCTTTTCCTTCTGCACCACTCCCAATTCAAATCTTAGCATCTTAAACTGCCACATCCAGCTCTATCTCCTGTCTTTTTGTCAGTGCTACTGTCTCAAAATCATACAAGATAGCTAGTCACCACCATCTTGTAGACCTTCACCCCTGCTAACTGTAAGTAATATAAAGTATAAAATACACTACAGTATGCGATACAATACCGGTGTGAAAACAACATCAGCAATAATGCAGTATGGATCCTGTGGAAACATGAAGTGGATTAAAGTGACGTGTGAGAAAATGTTACAAATGTTCCTAAAAAGCGAACCAATTAATCTGGATGCTAAATTCTTTTGAGAGAAACATTTCATCACTTAAACAGTTGACATCTTCTGTCAAGCAAGCAGTCAGCTCAGATTGAAGATGTCACCTGTTTGAGTGATGAAACATCTCTGAACAAACTTCTGATTCAGTTAAACCAATTCACCTTTTTTGTGTTTCTTATGTAAGTTAGCCAATGACTGCTAGTGTCACTCTATTCAAACCATAGACATTATATTTTCCTCTTGCTGAAACCCTTCTATTACTAATTACCACTGACACTCCATTCTACCTGGACAGCACTCTTGTCTTCACCTCTATTTTGCACTCTGTTACTCTCCTTGATATATATTAATTTTTTCTTGCTTCTACTGACTTTCATTCCTCTTCTTGTCAGTGCAGACCTCCATCTCTCCAGACTCAACTCCACCTGCTCCCTACTCTCACTACAGATCACAATGTCATCCACTAATATCATAGTCCATAGAGGCTCCTGCCTAATCTCCATCAGCCTGTCACACCACTGATATCAAGAAAGGGCTCAGAGCTGATCCTTGATTTAACCCCACCTCCACCTTGAACCCTCCATCACTCCTACCACACCCCTCACCACTGTCACACTGACCTCATACATATCCTGCCCCGCTCTGACACATTTCTCTACCACCCCTGACCTTCTCATACAGCGCCACACCTCCTCTTTCAGCACCTGTCACATGTTGTCTCTACATCCACAAAGACACCATGTGACTCCTGACCTTCTTTATGTTTCACCATCAACATTCTCAAAGTAAACACCACATCTGTGGAGCTCTTTGGTGTCATGAACCCATACTATTGCTCACTAATCCTCACTTTTTCTCAAACTAGTAATGTTGGCTATGAGCTGCTGTCATCATTATAACATCTTCACAGCATTCACTGAGGAGGGCTGAGAACATCATAAAATAGATTACACAACATGCACACCATCTATTTCAAGTCCTCCCATCACATTGGCACTTCATGTCATTCTCCACACACATAAATAGACTGAACAGCTTATTTTCAAAAGCTGTTGGACTAATGAGCTCAGACATCTCATACTGACAAGACTGATGTACTGTCACCATTGGCCATCTGCAACATTTGCAATATTTACTCACATGTCACTTTAGACCACTCTAATTCCAAACCTTACTGAATTTTTTTTGATGTTTTTGCACTACATAGGTTGTATTTTACCATTAAATGTATTGTATTTTATGCTTTATATTGCTTATGTTTTATATTTGTTGTTTAGAATAATGTTTATAGCTGGTATTTTATATTTCTTATGTCTTCCTTGGCTCTATTGTCTATATGCTTCATTTGAGACTGACATATTTAGACTTTTATTGTGCTTGTGCAATGGCAATTAAGTTAATTATTCTTGAGCCTGGCTTCAACTACTCTTTCCTATGAGTTCATGTAGTGGCTAATCAACTTTATACCTCTGTAGGTACAGCAGCTCTGCACATCTCCCTTATTTTTAATAACCGGTGCAAGTATACAGGAATCAGGAATCCTCTCACACTAAAGGACTATGTTAAACACTAGTTAAAAACTTCACTGCCATCCCTGATAAAAATTTCTATTGCTCTACAGGTATGTCATCTGTGCCAACCACAATCCACTCTTCATCTTCATAGTTGCCCTCACTTCATCCTTACTATTGCACTTCTGAATTGCCTTTCCTATATCATCCAACCTCTCATTTATTCATTCATTAGCCTCTCAAAAGTACTCTGTCTACCTTCTCAACACACTCTCCTCACTTATCATTATATCTCCATCTCCGTATCCTCACCCTAGCATGTTGCACATTCTCAGCTCGGATCTCTACTTAGTTAATATGTACAAGTAAATTTCTTCTTCCTTAGTGTCAAACCTCTCATCTTACTTGCCATATGCCTTTTCCGTTGCCTTCACCACCTATTTCTTCACCTCATACTGCATCTCTTTGTACTCCTGTCTACTGTCTTCATCTCTCTAGCTATCCAACTTCATTGTTGCCAGCTTTTCCTCTTTATATTCTGCTGTACGTGCTCATTCCACCACCAAGTCTCATTGTCTTCCTCTGTCCAGATGACACACCAAGTACCTTCGTAGCTGTCTCCGTCACTATGTCTCCAGTAGTTGTCCAGCCATCCATCAACTCTTCACTACCGCTCAGTGCGTATCTGAACTCCTCCCTGAACTCCACACAACAATCTCCCTTCTTCAACTTCCACCATTTGATCCTTGCCTTTGGGCTCACTCTCTTTCATATTCTTTATCTACAAAGTCATCCTACAGACCACCATCTGTTGTGCTGTCTAGCTATGTCCTCCCTTGTCACAACCTTGCAGTCTCCAATTCCTTTTAGCTTGTGCCTTCTGCTTAAGATATAGTCAATCTGTGTGCATTTTCCTCCACTTTTATACGTCACCCTGTGTTCATCCCTCTTCTTGAAATATGTATTCACCACAGCCATTTCCATCCTTTTTGAAAAAATCGCCACCATCTTTCCCTCCACACTCCTCTCTCTTTGACACCACACTGACCTTTCACCTCCTCATCACCTCTGTTCCCTACTCCAAAATGTCTGTTAAAGTCTGCTCCAATCACCACTCTCTCCTCATTGGGTACACTTTCCATCAGTTCATCCAGTTCACTCCAGAAATCTTATTTCTCTTCCGTCTCACACCAACTTGTGGGACATATGTGCTGATCACACCTCGAATCTCCAGCTTCATTCTCATTACTCTGTCTGACTTTCTCTTCACCTCCAACACACCCTTGACATAAACTTCCTTCAGGATCACCCCTACCCTATTTCTGCTATCTGCACCATGGGGGAAGAGTTTGAACCCACATCCAATATTCCTGCTTTTACTCCCTTTCCCTTTGGTCTCTTGTGCACACAGTATATCCCCTCCATCATGTCAGCAAGCTCTCTCCCGTTACCATTCACAGTGCTAACATCCAAAGTTCCTTCACATCTATCCTCCTACCCTTCTTCCTCTCCTGCTGTCTGGACATGTCTTCCTCCTCTCCTTCTCCTTTGGCCAACAGTAGCATAATTTTGATTGCCACCCTGCTGGCTAATTGCACCACTGGCAGTCGTTGGTAACCTGGGCCTCTACCAAGCCGGTATGGAAATGTAATTTGTGATCTGCATATTTAATTTGGTAAAGGTTTTGTGCTGGATGCTCAACCCTCTCTGATTTATCTGGGCTTAGGACTGACATCAAGGGTGTTACTGGCCTGTGCACAAGCCAGCAGCATGTCCAATGGCACATGCACTATCCTGTGTATCTTCAGTGGCTGGGTCGCTGTTTGTCTGATATATTGTCAATATGGTTTACTGCTAGATTGAGGCTTTATTTACTGTGGAAGTGTGCAAGATCCAGAAAGTTATCTAAGATTTTTTGGAGTTTCTGTTGTTTTCTGGTATTGTTCTGCAGTGTTGGTCCCATCAGTATAAATTTCCAATGCTGTACATCTTACTGGGTTGTGTGTGAACTATTCAAGTTTCTGATCTTTTTATTACGGAGTAATTTCGCTGTGGTCAGACAGAGAGGTTAATGGTCTGACAGTGAATGAGCTGAGGAAGGAAGGGCCAAGGTCTGTGATGATATACTCGATAGTACTATGACCAAGAGGTGAGGAGTAGGTGTCTGTGTGTGTGTGTGTGTGTGTGTGTGTGGGTGTGTGTGTGTGTTTCATTATGATACTAGTCTAACCTGGTGCAGATGTACTAAAGGAGCTTTTCAATCTCACTCATTCCTTCAGTGTCCTTGTCTTTGGAGGACCTCTGTGTAGTTGTGTAGGGCCTGGTGTAGTTCTGCATACCATTGCTGTGGGCTTGTCCTAGGCAGGGGCCAAAGACTAGGTTCTTGAATTTGGTAGGTTCTCTGGTTTGATGGGGGGTATCATCTGGGTAGTGGGGTGGAAGATTTTCATGTCCTGGTAGAGGCTGAGGGATAATAGGGGTCCCTGTGAGGTCCGTGTCTCATGATGAGTTTTTGGAGTGTAGTTGGGGTCCCTGAGAGGTCTTCTAGCTGTGGTGGGATGGAAGCAAATGCTAAATGGACTTGTTCTTATAAAGTGATTGCTAGTCTAACGACCACTCAACGCACCTTACAATGAATGCCTCACATTTACCAAACTACACGGCAAGATACAAACCCACAACGCCTGACTCTCAGGTGTGTGCTCTACCCAGTGAGCCACCGTGGCTTTGATGGCCTAGTGCCACATCCCTCAGTGTTTTGGTGAATTTGCCGACTTCCTGTTCTTTAAGTGGAAGCAGTTGTGGAGGTGTTTGAGAGTTATGGATGATGTGTTACATGCACATTAGGGAGTGAGGGACACCCGCTCATGATGTCAGTGTTCACCCTATTGATGCTCCCGGGATAAATGTCTCTGCAGGGTAGCTAGCACCAGTTTTTGTTATTTTTGTTATTACTAAGTATTTGTCTTGAAACCAGGCTTTAACGTATTGATTGGTCATCTAATTTTGAGTCTTGAGCCTTGAGTCTTCGCCGTTTAGAAACACGTCACGTGGGCTTACATAAGTCTAAATTCTGTCAGCCTGGGTTATCCAGAACAGTAAACCTATGTGATTATTCAATGTGGGTTAGTTCAGTTATAAAAGTTGTTCTACTGGTAGTACTGGTTAAAAGAAGTTCTCTCAATCTCAGGGACATGTTGACACAGTGCAGACTGGCGCTTGTGGTTTATGATTTTTGTAATTTTATTACAATTCTGTTATCCTGATCATTTTGGATGCTGTAAATTGTGTCTTATACTGTATACATATCATCCATTGCTCGGCTGTCCGTATTGGGAGAGAGATCCTTCTTTGTTGCTCCGCCTGAGGTTTCTTCCCATTTTCCTCCCTGTTAAAGGTTTTAAGGGAGTTTTTCCTTATCCGATGTGAGGGTCTAAGGACATGTAGTGTTAGTATAGAGTCCACTGAGCTGAGGCAAAATGTAAATTTATGATAATGGGCTATACAAATCAAATTGATTAGGCTTGACTATAATTAATTTTAACAGACGACTCAACACAGAAGCACTTCTTATTGAAGCGTGTGCTGGATGAGCAGCATGAAAGTTTGAATGTTGTGCAGTAGTTTTTGCTCAAAGCATCAAACGTTCAGCTCAGTGGTTGGGAAGCATTAGAGGGAATGTTGGTGGAAAGGGGACAAAATAATTAAGAAAAAGAGGTTTTAAAACATGAAGCAATCAGTGATGAATGAAAGACGCCAAGAGAATCTCAATGGAGCAGTGAGAAAGGTGGTGGTGATGAAATCACTAAAGGGGAGGAAGAAAAGGAAGACTGAAATATGTGAGGCTGGGCCAGAGGAGATTCTTGCAGAAAGTGTAGATATGGATATAGTTGATGAGAAGAGCAGTCAGACTGTCACTCCTCAGAAAAGAAATGGTGGTTCACAGCAAGAGCATCCTGGGTTCAAATCTGGGTGCTGCAGTTTCCTTCAAGACATGTGTATTAGAGTTAATACTCCTACCTATACCTCTAAGACAACAGAACAAAGAACTGGAGTTGGTCCCCAGGCACTGCAGCCACTCACTGCTGCTTTGCAATAGAATAGGGGGCAGTATAGCTTAGTGGGTAGGGTGGGTTTTCTGGCAGTCGGAAGGTTACAGGTGTGATCCCTGGTCCTGCTGAAGACATGTCAAGGTGTCCTTGAGCAAGACACTGAACCCCTAATGGCTCCCTGACAGCCATATGTTGGCAGCTAACTGCTCCTATACACAGAGACATCTAAATTTACCCTTGCGGGACTGATAAGGGAATCATTTTTTTTTTAGAAAAGGTTGCAGAGAACATATTTCATTGTATGCATTAACAATGAAAACTAAAAAGTTTCTTCAGGATAAGCAGAGAATGAGAGGGGACAAAGTGTCCCTTGTTATTTATGATCATAGACAAAGGCCAGATGATCCTCTGAGGATGCAATATGTTCTATTTGAATCTGAGATCATCTTGCTCGTCAGTAAGTCGTGTCAATTTTATTTCTATAGCCTATTATCACAAATTATGAATTTGCCTCAGTTAACTTTCCATTAAGACAACATCCTGTCATTAGACCCTCACATCAGATAAGGAATAACTCCCTTAAAAACCCTTTTAACATGGAGAAAAGAGGAAGAAACATCATTCAAGTTTAAAATATAAATTCATTTGAAGATGTCAACTTGTGTGTGTGTGTGTGAGTGTTTGTGTGTGCGCGCGTGTGTGTGTGTGTCTGTGTGTGTGTGTGTAGTCGCTGCTACAATGAGAGGTCCACTTTTACATGACATAATTAGTCCCCTAGTGGGGATGGACACGGAGTTAGCTAGAGCGTGGGGGATTAAGACCAGTCATGGCTACAATAGAAGGATCTTATAAAAGGTGAGGTTATTTTTACACGTCACAAAATAAGTTCTGAATAAATAACTATCCTTGTTTGTCACCGTGTAAACTTAGTGACATGGAATATTTAATAAGTGCTGCAGGCACTAATGGGATGTCTCTACTTCAGCAAGATTAAACTCCATCTGTGTGACCATCCTTTGTAGTGGTTGTAATATTCTAACCAGCTAGGCTAATATGTTAATTTATATAGCTTAGCACTGGGAATAAACTAAAGTGAAAAGAAATTGTAGGTCTTGAATTTTTTTTTCTAGAACGGACCTTTATCATTATTATTTTCTTATGATGTGATGTAAGTAAAGGTTTGTTTAAAGACAACTCTCTCTCTCTCTCTCTCTCTCCGTATCTCTCCATCTTCTCTCTCCTCCTCACCTCTTTCCCTGCAGGGGGGACCCTAGCCAGACACAGTGGTGAAAATGGTTGGATTACACTTAATGAGCCCGAAGTCATGGGATCAAGCCAAATGGCTGGGTGTTGTTGGAATAGCAGTCCTTCATGTGGTGCTGCTCTCAACTTGTCTTGGCCAAGATACTGAAGGTATGGGAATTCTCTCGCTTTTTATGTTTTCCCTCTGTATTTCTCTTTCTCTCCCATAATGTGTCCATAGCTATGATTCAGAATACATTTTAATCCTCACAGCAGGGAATAAATTCCACAGCTGTGCACACAAGTACTCTCGATTATCTGGATAGGATGTGCCTCTTTAATAACTGAGGATGAAATGCACTTTCCCCAAAACACAACATATGTAGCCAAAATACTGCCAATTCAATGGAGAGTTTTTAAAATACTTTATTCATCCTAATATCAAAATATCTTACAGAATTATTAGTAAGCAAGTATTCACCACTGCGCTTTATTGCCTCTTATTTTACCTTCATGTAGTAAATACTTATGTATATATCTGAAGATTGTTGTGTAGTTTTGTTGTCAATCCATGTGAAATTCCTGCGATAGCTTGAAACCAGAGTCAAATTCCATGTCTTAAAACTTACATGGCCAATTAACGGATTCTGATTCTAAGTCAAGTTCATGATTATGCATTCTGGAGTTTAATGAAGTTCAAGATATCCAAACACAGACATGGCATCTTTCAATTTTAGGGAAGTTTTATTATCCATATCAGTGATAAAGAGAAGGGAACTGAACAATATTTAAGAATTCAAATAATTCATTCAAATAAATTGATCATGTAGTAGGCATGTTGCCAAAACATCATAAATTAAAGCTCTATTATACTCTGCAATGGCATCAGACACTATAAAGGACAATGGGACAAAGAGACCGGGAAAGGTGGAGACAATATAGGAGGGAGGTAAATGCAGCGAGATGCTGCTAGAGCAAAACAAAATAACGGAAACCTCCCCAAAAGAGTGAGGATTGAAGAGATGGAGGGCAGAGAAACAACACATGAAGCATAGAGAAGTGAGGGAAAGAGAGACAGAAAGATAAACACGCACACACAGAGAGAGAGAGAGAGAGAGAGAGAGAGAGAGAGGGAGAGAGAGAGAGAGAGAAAGAGGGAGGCAGAGAGAGAGAGAGAGAGAGACATAGAGAGAGACAGAGAGAGAGAGAGAGAGAGAGAGGCACAGAGGGAGAGAGAGAGAGAGAGAGAGAGAGAGAGAGAGAGAGAGAGAGGGAGAGACAGAGAGAGAGAAAGAGAGAGGCAGAGAGGGAGAGAAAGAGAGAGACAGAGAGAGAGAGAGAGACATAGAGGGGGAGAGAGAGAGAGAGGGAGGCAGAAAG
>OMLC01036399.1:0-13363 GCA_900302585.1 Regalecus glesne
AGAGAGAGAGAGAGAGAGAGAGAGAGAGAGAGAGAGAGAGAGAGAGAGAGAGAGAGAGAGAGAGAGAGAGAACTGGATAATTATGAAGAGAAGAGAGATCCACATTAACCAGTTGGGTAGATTTCTTCATCTCTTCTACCATGATAAATACAGTAAGGACCAGGCCCTTATCATGGTCTGCTCCCTAGGTGGCTGGCGGTTCTGTGATTAAATGTTTTAACAGGATCATGGTCAGTAACTGTGGCTCAGTAGTTGAGGATTGGCATTTCATATTTACTGTCCATCTTTACTACCCACGTCTTTTAACTTCCCATTGTAACTCAGCCAGGTGCTGGGTGGATAAAATCAAAAGGTTGTAAATAAGCAATTCAGGGTGATACACAGTATGGGAAGTGTGTGTGTGGTGGTGGTGGTGGGGTTGGTTTATGTACAATATTTTATATCCAAAACTTGATATATATTGTCCATCAAAGTTTAGCAGTAGCTCATGGGTAGGGTGCAGCCTTCGTGACTTGACGAGCCAGATGTTGCAGGTTCGATTCCACCGCAGTACGTCAGGAATGGCATCTGGCTTTAATTCCCTATGCTGCATCTAAGTCTGTGTCGACCTCCAGAATGTGGGGACTAGTTGTGACATGTAAATATTGGACCTCTCATTGAAGATCTCGTGATTGAATTCGAAATTGCCTGTGGCACCTCCAGGTCTTGTCCCCAGTGTTTCTACACATAGGTCCATTGTTGATACCGTAAATTCTAGACAATACGGGTGTATGAAGTATTTGTTTAGTGCCTCCTACAAGCTCTTGATACCATGAGAATCTGAATTCAATTATTTTCGTGCAGTTTAAAATCGTCCCATTGTTGTCAGTTACCATTTCAGACACTTGAGGCTCATTTCAGGCGTTGACTTCAGGTGGCACAGTTGTGCCTATGCATACTAATTTTACATGCTTGTGCTCATTTTACACCTTGCCAATTTCAATCTTAAAGTCTCCTGCTGGGATATGATAAGTCCTGAATAATGCACAACAGTCAAGTCATAGCCACCTACAGCTTGAAATACACAAATTCAACAGCTTGTGCTCCTACTGGTTATTAAAATGAAACCCATATGCTACCAAAAGTAGATGACATTAAATGGGGTATTAGTTTTACACGATGTTGACAGAAACCAATGAATTTATGCAGAGTGGATTTGCCTCCCCAAAAATGGATGCCAAGAAAGAAGTCCTTTAAAGCAGGGGTTCCCAACCCTTTTTTCTCAGAGCCCCCCCCTAACTCAAACCTGTCTTAATCAGAGCATTTACATTACAGTATCGGTTTTGTTTCAAATTCATAAATGTATTCCTGTTTATGGAAAACGCCTACCACATGTAGTTTCTCCTAACTTTATCATTTGTATGCATTTAAACTCCTTTTCATATGAGCATAACCACCAGTAGCTCTTCTTAACCATAACTAAGGCTGGGGGTTTGTCACGGTCAATATTGGAGGAAGTCTCGCGATAACCAACACACCTGTGTGCAGAAGGAGAGTTTGGTGCGCCTCATCTTCATTGACGCTTGTTGGTGGGGCGACTTTTTATGTAATCCAATGCTTTAACTAGAGTTGCCAGTGTTTCACTGAGGTTATACGACAGTTTTTTACTGGCCATGGTTTGGGGATGTATCATGCAGTGAAAGATTGCTCATTCTGCGGCCTTTTCCTTCAAGAGGCTGTTGAATCCTTAACTTTTCGCCATCATCGAGGCTGCTCCGTCTGCACAGCAAGTGACTAAGTTTCCATAGTGAAGCTCTTGGGATGAGAAGTAAGTATGGACAGCAGCAAACATATCCTGACCCCTGGTTGTGGTGATAAGATAGACTGACATGAGAATGTTTAATGCTTCAAATATTTACCACCAACATACTGCATGTATACGATAAGCACAGCCTCGTCAGCTACAGCTGTATTTTCGTCCAATTGTATGGCGGAGGAGTTTTTTCTAAGCTTTTCCGTGAGCTCCATCTCACAGTCACCTGCCGTTTTAATCAATTGTCTTCCTCGGTGTTCTTGGATAACAGAGGAGAGTCTTTGGTTTATCTGCCACCTGCGGGCTCCACATTTTTTCATCCACTTTAACGCAGGCTGGTCTGATTAGAGGCTCGTCGACGTTGTGAGCTTTCTAAGTACGCCTTGGCTATTAAAAGAGAAAACTCAAAAGATTCCTCCGTGGCATTCTGCGTCTCACTCCCGGCCCTGACGAACACGTTCGTCGTCGTAATCGTCTGGTCTGTTTCCCAAAGCCAGCTCTGTTTTCCTAAGGAAAAAGTCCAGGTCTCTGCTAACCGTCTCTGGGTGTTTAATCTCTCGGTGTCTTTTCATCTGGCTTGGCTTCATGCCATCGTTAGCTAACCTTTCTCCGCTTTTTGGCAGCTGATGAGCCAGTGCCCTTAGCTTTCACTGACACGTTTAACAGCAAATAGTTAGCTTAACAAGAGCTAGCTGCCTTTCCTTCTTGCTAACGTTAGCTGTGTTTCAACAGTCGGACGGAGTACGGTGGCCGAGACGGGGTTTAGCCGACCCAAGTGTGCTCCCCCCCACACACACACCTGTGCCAGCAATCTCCCAGCAATAGAGGAAAGATATTACACGGCTGTTCCCACAGAGTGCTCTGCCACCTTTCTGTCGGTAAATGACAACAAAGTTGGCATTCTTCCAGTCCTGTGGGAGGATCAAGAGCTTCCAGACGTTTATGATCACAAGGTGCTAGCAGTGTGTGAGGAGGTACCCTCCATGTTTGAAGACCTCTGCTATGATGCTATTGAGTCCTACACTTTAGCACCAAATGGCAGTTCTTCAGAAGAGTGTCCCCCATCTGCTGGTGGTACAGGAGGAGTAGTTTGGTTCCTGAGGCCTTATATGGCTTTGATGGCATCCTAGAATCCGCTGGTATTACTGCAGTCTGCAGGTTTTTGGATTTCTTGTGCCTTCTTCACCCACCAGGTGTGTGTCTCTATAATCTGGAGAGACACACTGGGTTACAACTCATGCTTCAGTAAAAGTGCCCTTGAGGGTGGAGTATCCAGGGTAGGATAGGAGAGCTTTGTAGGCTTCATGTTTCGCTTGCAGGAGTGATTATCATATTTCGGTAGAGTTGCTGTCAAACCACTCCTGGTGACATGTCTTTGACAGGTCAAGTGCTTCCAGGCCTGCACCATGTCAGCTGTGAGCAGAGCTGACCTGTCAGTGGAATCTTCCAAAGCTTGATCAAGGTCTATCGTAAAGAGGCACTGAAGGTTGCTTCTGGTGGTGGGGTTTCTCCAGAAGAGAGTGTACCCTGCACCAATTTCTGTCAGAGTCCTCTCATGTAGCATGGTCTGGCTGTGTGTGGCAAGGTCAATGTTATGGCTCAAAGGCCACAAATGCTGTTTTGTGCTGGGGCTTGTCAGGTTTCAGCTAGGAGCATGCAGACATTCCACAAAATGTGCAGTTTCTCTATCTGCAGTTACAGTTACCATCCAGATTTGGGGGTTCTGACAATGTTTGTACCAGCTTTTCCAGGTCTTTCCCCATCACAGGGCAACTGTGTAGGACTGCTCAGGCAAAATGGAAGGTGCCAAGGAGACATGCTGCTCCATCCTATGATCTCAAACAGTATCATTCCATTCCCACCTGTGTTCATGGTTTGGCTTGACACTCCCAGTCACATCCTTGGCCTGCACCTGCTGCCATTCCTTATTGCCATAGGGTCTTTTTTGGGGGGGTGGGGGTCTGGAGCAAGGGACTTGCATAGTGGAAGGACTAAAGTGAGGATGTGGCTTCGCTCTGCCAGACAGACTTCCAGTGGCATGAGGGGCTCATGATGACCTTTGTCTGGCTGCAGCTGCAGGAGACTACCAGTGGTCCAGTCTGCTGGATGCTCTTTGTGCCTTTCCACAGCTGCAGATTTGAACTCACGGTTTACTCCCCTAACCATTGTACCTTCCAAGGTGTAGCCACAGGGCACTGGGCCAGTGGTTGGTGAAAACACCTCAAGGGATCGCTGCAGCTCCAAGATCCCCAACTAATTAAACCAGGGCTCACAAAGCCCAGTTACAATTGGCTGCCACACAGAGGCATAATGAGAGTCTTGGTGAGGGAGAGGCTATGAACTGACCACATAGCTATTATACTGAACTCCAGCTGGGTTGGCCAGCGGCAGAACCTGGAGGGAGCTTGCAGGCAGCCAGCCCCACCACCGTCAGACACACACACACACCCACACAAGAAAAGCCCAAAATACCTTCAGTCATTTTGAGTCCTAGACCCCAGATCTATAGGACAGACGTATAGTCAGATGGACAGATGGATGGATGGGGGGATGGATGGATGTACTTTTTTGATCCCAAATTGGGAAATTCTTCCGTTACTACAGCCAGTTATCCAGTTTTCTGTCCTTCACTGAAAAGGCATGTGGGGGAGGTTCTAAACACTGCTCTTAATTTGATGCATTTTCATCAGACTGGGCCTCAAATCATGTTAAGGTGCTTTGAATCATAGAGGCTCATCCACTGCTTACTGCTCACATTCATTTGTCTCCCCTCACTGTTAATGAATGCAGCGGATTTTGCTGAGATATTCTTAACGAAGCCCATTATTATTACCATACCCTCTCACACTCCCCCCCCACACACACACATACACACACAGTGAAACTTCAATCAGTTTTGCATTTGAAATGCATTAAATGCCTCCATAAACTTCTCTAATCTCCAGCCAAGCAATAATTCTACTTTAACTGGTATGAGCAGAAAAGGAAACTAATATTAAAGAAATTAATTCCACCCCTCTTCTACCTCTCATGTGTGATTGTAATGTGTGCCTCGCTTGCTCTTTAAAACAAGGGTGGAATAGTCTTGTTTACCAGAGCGTACAGCCTCATTCCTCCTATGATGCTCAGGGATAATTACCCTGAGGTCTTTGATTTACTTGTACTTTGGCAAGCTGAAGAAGCCTGTTAATTTTTTTTTTATGCCACAAATCTGCTTCATTGAGTTGATGGGCCTCGGCTGAAAAAGAGCATATATATATGGCATTGTGCTGCACGTCTGAAGGCCGTCCAACAGAGGAACTAGTGTGTTAACCCCCTGTGTTAACTTTCACTAGATCCTCAGTGTTGAACGGGACAGCAAGCGTCTGGTCTTTGGACCCATGCAAGGCTTTTTTGATGTAACAAGCTATTTTGGTGGGTTTCCAGTTGGGCTCACGGCGAGCATTTAGTTTTCTGCTGCCAACATCCTTAGCCTTTCATACCAATGGTACGACCATCATTGCCCAGGAGGTAGAACGGGTCATCTAGTAGTCAGGTCGCTGGTTCGATCCCTGGCTCCTTCAGTAGGTGTGCTGAAGTGTCCTCGACCAAGGCATTGAACCCCTAAATGCTCCCTGGGTGCTACAGCTGCCCACTGCACCCATATAACTGAATATAAAGGTTTTATTGATCACATGACCAAGGCCGGTGGAATTTGTTCTCCACATTTAAACCTATCCTGTTGTCCAGGAGCAGAGAGCACCTGCAGTGCCGCACTCGGGGCAACAGGGGTCAGGTGTCATGCTCAAGGACACTGACACTCCTTTTGCTGGGGCTGGGGATCAAACCTTCAATCTCTGATTACCAGACAGCAGCCTTACCTCCTGGGTTATGCACCCCCCCCCAAGCTGATTAAATGGAGGGATCACATTCCATTTTAGGAATATAATGATTAATAAAGTGGCTTTCCTTTACATGACTTCCTGTTTAGCCTACATTATACATCAGTAGCTTTGACAACATGTATCAAGTCACTTTAGGGAAAACTGATATTTTATGGTGGAATAAAACATTCACAGCCATGACCACAACCCACAGAAACTACAAACTTGACCAGTAATCCAGACAAATTCAAAGAATGATTTTTAACAGGTGTCCAGTCCAGATTTGACATCTACAGTGCAGACACAGTCTGTGGTCCTGAGCCTCAACTGAAATGGCAAATGAAGTTTGTAGCCTGAGAAACCCACAGTGAGCATACGACAATACAGCCTCTGCATATAATAGGGGCTGTTGCTCATACCCCCAGGTGTCACTGTTGGGCTGCGTCAGTCCAAGCACAGCATCCAGTCACAACCGGCATCCTCAGTGTCAACCATAAGCAAACGCATATAAGAATCATGTCAATTAGATGATATTTGATTTTGATTTTTAGAGTTCTACTGTGGATTTTGTTTCTTTTCTGGTTTGAGGGTCTTGAGAATAAATCAGCACAACAGATTAAATCATCAGCTATTCTTCGCATTGATAAGAGCAATAGAGATGTAGGGTTGCTCCATGAAACCGAATTAATGTCAGTCAAGTTTGTCTAATTCAGTGATCTGAATTTACATGAGGCTCAGCCAGATGGGACCCCTGAGCCGTGTCCATGTAGGCCCTGCATCTACATCTTGTCTGAGCTCTAACCTGAGCGTAGGCAGTTCCGTTCAGTCTTGTATTACATTTACAGTGAGAAGTGTCTGAACACATTGGCACCAGAGGACACCTTTTATTCACAGCCCCTCACCTAGAAGCCCAGACAGGAGAGTTCCAGAGGCTATATCACACATTTTGATGAAACACATGGAGTTAAGTTATACACACAATATCAATACAGAGAAGCACTTTTTAATTTCCTCAGCTCCGAGTAACACCAATTTACATCACCTGTACAGACGAAGGCACAGGCACACATGTAACGGCTTCAAGGGTTCTATGTTGTCATTGGATAAATTATTAATGTATATTTCCTGGACACTAAGACATGTCTGTCTTCCTCAGGTGATGTTGAGGTTAAGGTGGATGATGGAAACCCTACAGACAAGCTCCTGCTAGACCAGCCAGCTGAGGAGGTAGGAACACAGACACCATAAAGATATGCCGCATCAAACGCCAGTTGTTCCTGCCGTTGTGGTCTGAGATGTGGAACCATAACGGGTACAGGGGCCAGTTGGACCCATAATGCATTCTGATTTCGTCCACGTGAATGTGGAATAAGACAAAAAAAGCCAGAGTTAGAGGTTCACTAGTGTGTCTAGTTCCAAATTGTCTGATCTGGCGTTGAGTATCTAATTTTTATAAAAGGTGAGGCTATATTTGTGGCAGTTTTTTAAGGATACATCTTTTTTCTTTACAAATTATGCTTTAGTCTCAGTTTTTCCCTTCGTGGAAATTCAGCACTGACATTTTACTCACTAGCTTCATTTTGGACATGTTGGACACAGGACCATTGCTATGCAGCTTTGCATCAGTGTCTTATAGGGCAACTCATCTAATTAAATTACACTTCCAAATAAATAGTTTTGACAGCTGGGTTAAACTGGAACTTCGTAATATTTGACTCATGATTCTGACGGTAGCTGGTTGGCTCAGTTGGTCAGTGTGGTGCTCTTAATGCCAAGGTCACAGGTTCAATCCCTGCACTGGCCATAGCTTTAGGGGCAGTATAGCTCAGTAGGTAGGGTGGTGGTCTAGTGATCAGAGTTTGGTGCTTCAAGCACCCGTCCTGCAGAAAGCTTGTCGAGGTGTCTTTGAGCAAGAAGCCGAACCCCTAACAGCTCCCCGAGTGCCACATGGGGGCTTTTCACTGCTCCTATAATGTAGGATGAAATAAATACAGAGAATTGTAAATTGTCCCTTTTTGGACTGATAAGAGAAAATTATTATTATTATTATTAATGTGTTCAGTTACTTCATAAGATGCCATTGCAAAGCTGAGTCGGGCAATGGTCCTTTGTCCGAAATCTTAAAAAGGATGCGGTTTTCATGCACCATCATGAAAACCATGAAAATAACACCCAGGGTGAAAAAACATTGTTTGAGTTAACCCGTTAAATTCGGTGGCAAAAAGAAATCACGTCCAGTCCATGTCTGTTTCCCACAGGCAGTGTGTTTTCATCAACTCTTGTGGCATCAGCCAGCGATGCTCATCCACTGCAACATTAGTGACATTGACGTTAGCTGGCGTGGACACTAAGCCAGCTTGCTGTCATGGTTACTAACCTCTCCCCAGAGCCTGACGAGCTAACTGTGCTCTCAGAATGAGTTAGTTTGGGCTTTTCTAAACATTGTGTCAACACTGGCCAAGAGGCTGTATCAATGTTGACCACACAGCTTAAACTGCTTTGGCATGAAACAATATTTCCATGTTATTACATCACAGAGACCAGCAGCAGAGGACTCTAAACAAATGGAAGAAGGTGGTGAAAAGTCAAGAGACGAGGAGGAGGCTGTTGCCAAAGGAAGTGCCGCTGAGGACATCAGCTCGTCCAACAACACTGAGCAGAACCACGAAAACCAGGAGCTGAATTGTGAATCCGGAGGAGGAGCCTCAGCAAATGGAGAGAGAGATGATGAAAAGGAGAAGGAAGAAAATGAAGTGAAAGAGGAGGTCACTGAGGAGATGAAGGATGGGGTTAAGGTGCAGCAAGAGGCCGGCAGCAGTAACCCTGATAATACCCAGGATGACTCCCAAGATGCAAAACAGGAAGAGGGTGACAAGCATGCAGCACCTATGGAAGATGAAAAGGATGCGAAAGATAAAGAGGGTGCAGAAGGAGAAACCAACAAAGAGCTCACCAATGGCCCAGATGCAGAGCTAAAAGAGAAAGATAAAGAACGTAATGAACAAGAGGAGACTCCATCAGATGAAGACACAAAGGGGAGTGATAGCAGCCTTAGTAACAGTAACCAGGATGAATATGACACCCAAACAAAAGAGGGAGCCAATGAAGGAGGATCTGGCGGAGAAGAGAAAGAGATGAATGGGAAGGAGGAGGGGGGAGATGATGAGGAAAATAGAGGGAAGGAGGAGGAGGTGGAAAATTCAACCAGCGACAATGATGCCAAAGAAAATGGAGAGAAAGGGAAGGATGAGGAGAAAAGGAGCATTAGGGATGATAAAAGTAGGGAGGATGAGGGAAGTGAAAATGGACTGAATTCAGATAGGGACAAGAAAAGCTGAGAGAGATAAGTGATGCTAGCGATGTCATTTGAGTTAAGGTTGTCACAGCAAATCCAAGCCAATACTGCAGCATAATTCAAGATAACGGCAGTAAAGCCGTGCTTTAGATGGCCTCGTAGGATGTACGTGAGAAAGAAATTAGTCCAGCAAGTAACGGAAGCTTTAAAGGAATGGCCAGGTCACTAGTGACCGGGAAGCAAAGGCAGAACAACGTTGATTCCACATGCCTCACAGATATTTTCGAAGATGAATGTCCAAACATACCAAAAACTATAATCCCTCCTTTAGTTCATCTTTGACCTCTTTTTGTGTGCCTCATGTCGTCAATACCGCCTGTGAGGGTTGCCGAGTGGCAGGAGATGTGCTGTCACAGTTTCAGCAACAATTCAGCGTGTCAGAATCCCCACGTTCTCTCTTCGCCCAGCGAAAGGTGTTCACATGCCTGCTAGTTGTTTCCATGTGTTTTATATTTATTTCTGGATGTGAGAGGTAGTTGGTTACGTATGCTGATGTGCATCAGAAGTGAGAAAACACGTTTATTGATAAGTGATATCGATGAGTGATATTGATAAGTGATATTGCTAAGATAATCATCTGTGTTTGGATGTTTACATTATTGTTCAGCACAATGTTCGATTCTGAGCTGACGGAGACGCTCCTCTGCACCTAGCTGCATGTTTCATGTGGATCTGTCTTACCACGGGACCCAATAAACCAGGAAAAGCTTCACATGGATCACATGAATGTGTCTGTATACCTGAGCCGTGGCTTATCAAAGAGCAAATTACAGACGGGGGTTGTGTCTAGCATGTGTCATACGTCGTGGGGCTTCCATCCCCTGTGGGAACTCACAATGACTGTTCTGAAGCAGGTGTCACTCTAAAGAAACCTGAAACACGTCGAAGCTGACGCCTTGTGGCAGGGAAGGCTACGGTGGCTGCAGCAAGGCCACGGGGACAAAACCAATAACTGATCACTTGGGAAGGGGGGGGCAGCATAGCTCAGTGGGTAGAGCGGTCGTCTGGCCATCAGAAGGTTGCAGGTTTGATCCCCGGTCCTGCACAAAGCATGTCGAGGTGTCCTTGAGCGAGACACTGAACCCCTAACTGCTCCTTGAGCGCCACATGGTGGCAGCTCACTGCTCCTACACAATAGGATGGGTTAAAATGCAGAGAAATTCAAATATCCCATTATGGAATTTTTTTATTTATCTATTTATTTTCTTGATCAAAATTTAAAAAAAAACCCTCATTGACTCGAAGTAAACGGGTTTAGTCTGATAAGGTAAATGATTATTTCCCGAGATTCATCTGAACATGAACATTTTGAGACTGCTTTCATGTGAGGAGTTTTATCTTGAAACACAACACAGAGCGGCCGTGCAGAGTTGTGATGGAGCCGCTCATGGCTTGGTTCGGTTGAGGAGGAAAGAGATGAGGCATCTTCAAAATCGGATATAATGACGCCAAATCTCATCACTGGAAAGGGCTGGTGAGAAATAATGTTATTTTCTGGCCGGCTGGTTAAAATAGTGAGAGGTCGTAAATATCTCAATACTGCCGCCACTGCTGGAAAATATGCCTGGAAAGCCAATAAAAACAACACGGCTTTCCAAGAATAGAGTAAATAGCTGCTTCTCTCTCAGAGGTTATGTCCAGGGTGGTCTCAGATGGGGGATTTTTTATTCATTGGCCTTTTGTTGGAGTGATCCCCTCCGGGCCATGGAGGCATATGAGAGCAGCTCGTTTCTCATCATTAGGTACCAACAACAGCTGTCTCCCTACCTGTACCGCGTCCTCCTCCCTGGCCTTAAGCAGCCCGGGTACATTAACGGCGGACACGCCCACAAATACGGCGGCCGTGTCTCCTCCATGGTGACTCCTCTGAGCAGTGATTCATTTTGCCTCCCTCAAAGGAGGCTCACTAGAAAACAGATGCTGATGAGTTTCCACCGGGGAACAGGAGTACAGCGTTGTGAGTGACAGCGAGTGAAAGACGAGGTCTCTTGTTCTCCTTCACTCACTGCTCCTCCACTTGGCCGGAGGAGAGGGAGAGAGAAGGGATGGACCATGGATCCTTGCCAAACCCTCTTGTGGTGATGACCCTCTGGTTTTTTTGGAAGCACTATTCACCCTCTTGCCAATCCAAACCCTGTGTGTCCGTCTGAATGTTAGTCTATCTCGTAATGGCATCCCCCCCCCGACACACACACACTGATGACTCCTCAGTGATTATGCTGAGAGCTCTTACATAAGCTGATGGAGGCTTAGCATGTTTTGACATACTGACAGCCGCCAAATCACAGCTCTTTACTTCTCCTTCGGGGCCTTCGCTGAAGGGGAAGAAGAAGCTTTACGTATTGGTCGTACATACACTGACATGCATCTCCTGCATCTAACCCATCCTATTGTGTAGGAGGAGCAGGGAGCAGGTGCAGCATCCGGGGACCACCTCCAGTTCTCCCTGGTGCCTTGCTCAGGGGCACAACCAGGAGTTTTAACCCTGACATGCATGTCTTTATGATGGTGGGAGGAAACCAGAGCACCTGGAGGAAACCCACACAGGCAAAGGGAGAACATGAAGACTCCTCACAGAGAGGACCTGGGACAGGATTCCAACCCAGGACCTTCTTTCTGGGAGGCTGACCGCTGGGCCACTGTGTCACCCAGAGGGTCAAAGGGCCGGCCTGCAGCCCACGGGTTGAGACTAAACACCTTGTGACCTGACTGTTGGAAGCATCACTTGAAACATGATCACTGTAGTGAATCACTTCATATGCTGCATCCTCCGCAGATGATGTCCAGAAGGAATCAAGAAAAATCACAAGCCACGGTGGCTCAGCAGTAGAGCGTGTGCCTGGAAGTCTGGTGTGGTCTGGTCGTATCCCGCCGTGGTGGAGTCGTATCCCACCGTGGTGGGGTCGTATCCCGCCGTGGTGGGGTCGTATCCCGCCGTGGTGCGTTGGTAGATGTGAGGCGTTATGAAGCACTTTGAATGGTCGCCATACTAAGGACAAGTTGATTGACCATTAGGTCCTGTAGTCCCCAACTGAACCCCCCTTCACTGCTCCCCCAACATAAACCTCTGATCTGTCCCCAAAAGCCAGTGTGAACCATCCTCCCGCGGTCTCTGCCTGGCTAGCTCTGAGCTAATGCAGATGTTGGGGGGAGGACTTCCTCGAACTGCGTCTGCAGGGGATTCCCACCCTCGGGGAAGGGGCCAACGCCTGATTTGACCCAAGGCCAACACACTGCAGGGCACCACGAGAGCTCCGACACACACAGGCTTTCATCACATCCAGAAGCGGCTCCAGCGTGAGGGCCATCACGTCTTTATTACATCTTTTTTTTAATCATGAATTAGAAACAAACTGGGTATGTACAACATGGCACTACAAGTCAACACATTCATTGACCACCAACTGACCATAGTGACTACATTTGATAGATACGTTCTTGTTTATAATGGCTTGAATAACATTTCGGCATGTTTCCTTATATGTCTGCGGCTCAGGAGGCCTTGACGTTCGTCTCTTCTTCTATTTGGAGAGATGATACACGTGTGGTGTGGTCCATAGCTGCAGCGTTGTGTCGTCGTGTCTTAGACCGTGTGGGCTGAAATGAGTTCACGGGGTGAAGCGTGAGTGGAGAGGGGGTGGTCCGAGGAGAGTGACGCGTGGGAGGGGCACCTCAGGTGGTCCGACATGATGACACCCATGAACCGGCACAGAAGGGAGGTTTCGTTTGCTTGTTGAACCGCTGCAGCATCATTGTTGGAATCTAATTGTTGGCCACTGTCAGAGACCAAATGCTGCCCCTGTGCATGTATCGTGTGTGTGTGTTAGAGAAGTCTGACTTATTGTCCTTTATAATCATGCTTGCTCTCCAAAGGGAACATATTACCGCATTTGGTGTCACTTCACTGACCCACCGTGTATTAATCATGGAGCTTTAAGCAGAGATAGCCTGTGTAGGGGACGGGACCTCATTTCGAACTCATTAAGTTTTTTTTAAAAATGTTTTAAAATTTTATCCCCTTTCCCCCCACCTGAACTCCCTGAGTGTCCTACTGCTGGGTCAGTCTCTCTGATCCCCTCTAGAACCTCAACAGGAAGGAGGAAGTGGTAGCATGTGTCTCTTCCAAGTCACATGACCACTAGCCCTCACTAGTCCACACATCATGGTCTGGTGGGGAAAGCACAGTGCTTGACCGTCAGAGGAGAATGAAGCAGTGTACTTTCCCTTCACTTAACCAAGAGGCCTGGACCACCCAGAGGGGGACACTAGTGAACCCAGAATACTTTTATCCAACCTAACCCCTATACCCATGTGAGGCTTAGCCAATTATGACCCACTAACTATGGACCTCTG
>OMLC01036400.1:2490-15052 GCA_900302585.1 Regalecus glesne
TTATTTCAAACATGGTATTTTTTCATTCAATATTAAGTGTTCAAAGTTGCAGGAAACCAATGCAATTCAAAACAACATTAACGGACAAAAATCTCATTAAAAGTTAGTCGCCATAGAGGAACCTCAGGTGCCATAGGGACTTAAGGCGCTGTCCAGTGCATCTCTGCGTCATGCAGGTGGGTGTTTGAATCCCAACCACACAGTTTCCAACCACGTCCAGAGGTCCACAGACAGTGGGACATAATTGGTTATGGGGTTAGGTTGGATAAAAAGGATTCCTGGTTCACTAGTGTCCCCCTATGGATCGTCCGGGCACTCACAGTTAAGTGAACGGAAAGTACTCTTGCTTTGTTCTCCTCCGACAGCCAAGCACTGCTTCTACTACTATCATTTATCACTCATCTAAATCCCTTAAATGAACCAATTAAACTTTCTTTTATTTCCTTACAGGGACTATTGATCATGCATAATGACATTTACATTACATTCTTTACATTTCACTGCATTCAATAAAAACAAAACAAGCAGATAGAAGGCGAAGGAAAACAAAACAGCTTGTTAAGATGACATAACATCACCTTGGGACCTAATGATAAAACATACTCCGAAAGAAATGTTTTTAAAAAACAAGATGATAAACAAAAAATATCTCTAAGGTATATTTAGCACCATCACCAGGACCCTATTCCTTCGTCTCAAACTTTAAAGGATCAGAATCAGGATCGGTGAGGCTTAAAACTACCACATTAAACAGCCAAGCTGTTTTTTTCAGGTAATTGTATGTTTGCTAATATATGATCGACGTCATACTCAAACCAATGAACACTGAAAACTACCTGCATAGGCATGCCACCCGTAGGCATCTGTCCCCCAAAGTTCATCCCCATCATTCCTTGCATGTTAGGCTGCATAACCTGGACCATAGGGTAGCCCTGCTGCTGTTGCTGTTGCTGCTGCATGGGTACCATACCTGGAGAAAACATATACAACAGTGTAAATTAGCCTGCATCAGCAGAAATTAACAGATTTTAGGACTTATTTAGGACTTATTATAAAATGACTTATTTCTATGTACTGCTTTTCTAGTCTAACCACTATTCAAAACACTTTATATTGTCTGCCTCACATTTACCAAGCATAGGGGGTTAAGGCTCTTTTCCTGACAGCCTGCGGTGGGATTGAACCTGCTACACCCAACTTTGAGGTGCACACTCTACTGCTGCATCACTATGGCCCCTCAAATGGCCCAGAAAAAATAATTTATTTCTAATCATTATCTTAAGTTCAATGCATCAAATATATCCTCAAAGGGAAAAAAGATTTGAAGGAAGCTCTGAGATCAGGACTAGAGCAATACAGCATTACAAACTAATTCCGGCTCAGCAGCAACCTGATCTGTTTTATCGGTGAGTACTGTGAAAGCTTGGAGCAAAACAAATAAGGGTCAGGGAGAAAAGAAGTGGCTCTAAGACCAGGACTGGAGCAAAACAGCATTACAAACTAATTCCAGCTCAGCAGCAACCTGATCTGTTTTATTGGTGAGGACTGTGACAGCTTGGAGCAAGACAAATAGGGGTCAGGGAGAAAAGAAGTGGAAAAGTGTGTGTTTGTTTGCAAACATGCTGTGGCTAACAGCCAGAGCTGAGCCTTTTTCAGTCTCCAGATCCTTCATCATGCCAGGTCTCAACCAAGCTGAATAAATGGCTTTTGAGGTTGCACGCATTTTAATGTGACTCACTAAAATGACACTGCCAATGGGATCATGCAATGACCCCTGAGAGAGGTTTGTCACAATAATGTATGTGGTTTAAGAAGTGAATTACTGTAAATCAACAAACAGCCCAAATAAGATGAGCATGCAGCCTAAATGATGAAAAAGTGCATCTCAGCAAACTAATATCTACTATCATGTGAACATAGTGTAACAAATTCACATTGCATAAACTCAAAAGTGTTGGAATTTACCAATGGGTACATCCTCTGGGGTTAGTTATACTAATGTTTGCATGAGGTGGCCAATGATAAGCAAAACAGCAACACACTCTATCTGTTTCTGGACTATGTTGACAGTCTTGACTGCACAAACATCGAATTGTAGTTGCTGAATTGTAAGCCAAGCTTCTAAGAAAAATGGAGCACCCATTCAAAGCAGAGCTCTAGGCCAGGGGGAAATACAGAAAACCTTGTGTTGACAGAAAGCTGACTCACCTTGTGGCGGTCCCAAGCCCCCTCCAACAGGATACATAAAACTAAAGGAGAGAAGAAAAGCACAAATCATTGTGATCTTCCAAAGATTATCAAAGACTGAGAGAAACGATATGTAAACTATTACATCATGCCGGTAAAGCCATTTTGAATAAAAAAGTTAAACATTTTGACACACAAAGACAGGGTGACATTTCAGTGTTTTTCCCACCCCAGTCATATTTGGAAGTATGAATGGTGGTCAGTTTCAAAACTGTATGTTGGTTGAGTCATACAAGCCTTCAGTTATGTTAAAACTGAAAAATTAATATGACTATTTTATAATCATCATTGCTTCATCACTTTCTTATAATGTCCTTCAAAAGCTAGTGTAAATTCAAGCATTGTGGAACACCTGCTCAAGTACCAGTCCTTTTGAACAAGCTAAATTGAATAGATGACACTATCTGGTCAATGAGGACTACCTTAAAGATGAAGCAAAAAGATTATTCAATGTGTATAATCTTTGTTTGTAATATACTTATACATACAATTTAAGTTGGATTTAACCTCAATTTAGCTAATATTTTATTTTAAGGGTGTAGTGACATGTCTTTGATATAAACCATCTCTATGTTTTGAAATATCGGACATTGAATAAGGCCACAATTTTACTTGCAGGTCTTGATTCCTGATATAAGTTATTCACACATGAGCACACATGTGCACACAGCAATATGTGATTCAGCCTGACAATGAAGGTGACAGAGGCTAAACATGGAAACCAAGTGAGCTGATGTTTATTCCAAAAGGTTTTGGAAGCAAGATGGTGGAGACGGGCTTTAATAAACAATTAATTTTTGTATTTGCTGTAGCAATTTCCACCGCTTCCATCACATTGCTTGGAGATTTTAATATTTTATGTACGAGAACAGACGGGTGCAAATAACCTCCTTTCATCATGTAGAGTCTCATGCACCTTTGCACACACATATTGGGTGGATAGGCTCACTTATATTAACCATCATATCTCGAGGAAACCGTTTTATGGATCAAAAGATGAAATGATAACCTGTGTTTTTCAATTAGGTGATTTTAAGTGAATAATCAATATTTGCATGCACAGGATACAACATGACTGAAATAGTAAGTGTGAATGTTTTACAATAAGCAAAGACAGTGTGTGGAAATTGAACACTACATGAGACAAAACTCAAATCTATAAATTAAACACAAAACAATTATATCTATAATATCAAATATGCAATCATATTTTAAGAGGGGTCAGTTTTATCTTTCTGATTTAGGATTAGGATTAAGTGTGTGGAGACAGAGGGTCCCAGAGCTTCAAGTTATCTTCGCTTCGTATAGCTTGGAGCTATGATGCCTCTCTATCATGGAAGAATACACCAGGGGAACAAATTGAAGATGATATTTTTTGGATTTATTGTTATAATAACCAACTACATAGCAACTCTACGGCATAGCATTATTAATTTAAACTGGTTAGTTTAAAATGTTTACACTGTTGCCATCTATCTGGAAAATGGTATTCTTTTCACCAAAAATAGGAACGTGGTGATGAGAGCCTACTCTGGATGATGTGTTGTCAGTCTGATGAATGCCACAACCAGTGTATGCAAACACTGAACGCTACACTGGCACTGATATCCCACAATGGATAGCAATACTTCACAACAACAACCAACAATTGCATAGGGTCATACAAAACCCGATTGGTAGAATGATGTAACAATTTTTATGTTACTACTAGATTTCATATTGTTAAACAGAATCTGGTATCTCTCAGCACAGAGGGGGCTCAATCATTGTAGCTGCTCAAGTATAAGAGAGATACAAGCAGAACACCACTGTAATACCGCCATACTTGAAGGGATTCTGGTTCACATATGCTTGCACCAAGATTTGCTGTTTAAAGAGCTTTCAACAGGACATGATGTCTCTCCCTCCTGCATGTAGTGCAGCAAATAACTGCTCACGGATTAGTGGATTAAAGAAGAAAGATCGGCAGCAACTATGGCAGCTTGGCCTGCCACAGTGTGGTAAAGGATCTGCACTGATGACAAAAGTGTCATCCAACTACTTTAAAAACAAGTAATAGCAGATGCATCAGAAAGGTAAAACAAGCTCAAATCCAGTTTTACAAACTGAAAAGGGCAACAACCTCACAGCTACAGCCTACCTAGGGGGCGTCATAGCTCAGTGGGTAGCGCAGTCGTCTGGCAATGGGAAGGTTACAGGATCGATCCCCGGTCCTGCACACAGCATGTCGATGTGTCCTTGAGCAAGACACTTAACTCCTAACTGCTCCCCGAGCGCCATATGTTGGCAGCTCACTGCTTCTATACAATAGGTTGGTTCAAAAATGCAGAGAAATTCAAATTTCCCCTAGCGGTACTGATAAGGGAATCATTATTATTATTACCTGAACTCCTTCATTCAGGTCTACACTACCCTCTACTCACTACATTCAGCCAATAATAATAATAATAACAATAATAATATTAATAATGAGAGGTGCCTGGTACCACAACCACAACAGGGCCCAAAGTCACTAACTAGACTCTTCTTTTTTGTAATTTTCTGGTGGAAGAACAAGCTACCAAACTCCATTCAATTCAGAGTCCCTCTCAATCTTTAAGAAAAGTATAAAAACCCAGTTCTTTCATGAAAACATTTGCACTTGAACTTGACTTGATGGACTTCACACAAAAAAGGGAGATGAGTTCTGCATCTATTCACTGGCGACATTGCCTCTGGGCACTGCCTGATGGCATCTACATCCTGTCAGACTTAAATTGTCCCCTGGTGACTAGATCCTCGGTTGTGTTGTACTAACTCAAATGTAAACCACTTTGGACAAGTGTCTGCTAAATGAAATTGTAACATTATAATTGTAGCCTATGCAACAGAGAATCCCTCCCGATTATTACAAAACACTCCTTTAGAGGTAATAGTTTGTCTTGTGAAAAGAGGAATGTGTACATTTCAAATGCTATGCTGAGAAACAAGATTTAATTCCCCAAGCTCCATCTAGGTCTGTGTCCACCACCACAATGTGGGAACTAATGACATGGAAAACGGACCTCTCATTTTGAGAAATATGATTTGGAACAGCCTGCATCACATTAATTCAGTGGACACAATCCACCCTAGGCTTCCTGAAGTCCACCACGAAGCCAATCTGACCTACATTCAACTCTGTTTTTGGTCTAAAGTCAAGTCAATTTTATTTGTTTAGTCACATAAATTAAAACTGACTTCTGTTTGTAACAGATCAACAGTGAATCATGAAGGGAACGTATCAGGAAATAAATAGAATGTAAAAGATAAACCAAAGCAAACTGAAAAGGTTATTACTGACTTCACGAAGAACTAAAAGTACAATGACCAACACAAAAAGCAAAAGAAGAATCTTCTCCGCTAACCAAGCCAAAGTAAGGTTTTTGTCTTACTTATTTAGATGATTAAATGGTATATTAGTTATTTTGTCATCCACTTCTACAGGTTACCAACCACAATTCATTTTTAGTAGGATAACATCCCATTTTATATATTTAGTAACTTCATGTTCAGAATTCAAGTGTACACATTTCAGCAGCACTGCAATAATTAAAAACTTGAGGGTGTATTATTATCTTGGTTTTTGTTTGACAACTATAGTCAGTTGTCTAAAGAGGCGATATGACATTGTTAAATTTAAGATAAAAGCTTGAGGATAGTCATTTTGTTTAACTTAATGAAACCTATGGGGGTCCTATTTGATTAGTATTTAGTATTAGCATTGGATTAAAATTTAATCTGTAGCAAACTAGCAATTTTTTCATGAAACATTTGCTAGTGCTGCTGTATCAACACCTACCATAACAATCACACTTATTTTTCTGCATCTAGCATCTGCATCTATGGTGAAGACGTAAGACATGATGTACCATATCATTATTCTCAAGATAATCCTTGCCAACAGTAGCCATTAAAATATGCAACCACAAATAGGTTTGTGATTTGGGTACTTGTGGATTAGTTTGAGTCTTAAATATAGCAGTGACAGAAAGCATCAGAACAGGATTTGTTCACATGCAAAACGTTGCATGTGAACAGATCCTGTAGCTTTAAACTGATAACATAATATGGCCTGACGATAAAAGGACTTGAACCACCAGTCAGACCCAATGGATGTCACACAATTTGTTTCAGTTCTAAATCAGGGAGGGGGCATTACACCATGTATGATGGGAATTTATAACATTAAAATATCCAAGCGCTAATGAGTCAAGTCTAAAAGCTTACTGTTGAATGCATTAAAAAAAACATTGCAAGTGCTCCATCTCCTGGCTTTCTACACTGTCATGTGAGATGAGCACACTTTGAGGTCAGACAATACGGTCAGTAAGAACTTAATCATGACTTTGATCCCGTTGAAATTTAATTTCTTATCAAACCACTTATATTCCACACAATACAATGTAAAATGTTGTCCACACCATAACCGAGTTACACAATAATTTGATTCAGATCATACAAAGGCAAATATCTTCTGCTTTAATATCATTCAGGCTTACAAGACCCATGAATGTAGACCCTACCTATTTTGCATTAGAACACTAGATTATATAAAATGAGTCCATTTAACAGGTCAACATACTTAGGTTTAGCCAGACAGAAATAATGGGAGAAATTCACCAGCTCTGATCAATGTTATCCCTCAAAAAAGGAAAACAGCTAATTTCATGTTAGCACTTTTGCAAATAGCTCATTGTCTATAGGCATTAGAGCTTTCTTAGGCCAGAGGGAAAGGCTACCCTTACCTGACATCTTGGATTGAGTTTCACCTGTAGTATCACCTAGTATACCTGTTGTATCAGTATCTCCTGGTTAATGGAGAGGATTTGGGCCAGCACATTTATAATTTAGTCTACCCTGGTCACGTAAAACCTCAACCTATCAAAGAGTAATGAGTCATGACTATTCGATAAGAGGAAAATGCCAATTTTGTTGCTATACCCATCAACATGATTGAAATACTCGTATGATGGCCTTAACTAATATCAAACATATCTAATCACTTAACATAGATGTTTAAATTCAACACTGGTGCATGTTTGGCATTGATAACTCGAGTTTGTACTAAAGATGACACACAGCAAACTATAAAGAGAATCCAGAAATGCAAGAAAACACTTCGGCCCCTCTATGTGAGCTCCTCGCTGATGGCAGCATAAAAGACACCATATGGAGTGTGGAACAGACAATTTTACCTAAGAAAACACTAACAGATTAAGTTTAAACACCGTTTCCTCAAAAGGTGATATTATTAATGACTAAAAGTAAGCCACAAAACGAAACAATTGGGAAAAACAGACAACCTTACTCTTCTTGAGATTGTTTGTCTTAGCTGGTGGCTGACAATGTTAAATGACTGAAGGGTTACTTCTGTGTCGAGCTAGATACCAGGTTGTCATTTTGAATTTGTGAAAATCTCCATTTTATTTCGTTTTTTATAACTAACTTCGATAAGTGTCAACAACCCGGCCAGGCAGACTGCCAGGGAAGTCAGAAGAATGAAGTCCAGTCGTGAGACAAACCAGTTAAGCCTTGTAGCTGAGCCAGCTGGCTAGCCAGCTAAAGAACTAGCATCAGCTAGCTCTGACACCTGACAACCAGCCATCTCATCAGCCTGTCCTCGTCAACAAAGAGCCCCTTACTGTGGTGCCTTCCTTCGATTCATGGTACTGCTGTGTATTTGGGTGTCAAACGTAGCTCTATTGTGAACAAAATTGTATATTTATGTTGAGACGTTTGATTTTTAAATACAAAAATACCTGCTGCCTCCCCCAGATCCTGGCCGTAGCGCCATCTTGATAACGGCAGTCCTGAGCAGGGTTGACGTCAGCGGTGACGATGCACTGATACTTCCTGTTTTGTGTAATTTAAATATCCGCCGCTAGAGGTCGACGTGGTGGTCAGAAGCCTCAATGTTGGGTTCATAACAACCACCGAGGCCGATTGAGGCCACCTAGTTTACCATGTGCAGTCTCCTCCTACGTTCATTGTTCTTACGATATCCATTCAGCGTTTATGTAAAAGGCCGATAATAGCTTTCATGTTCCGTATAATGAAGGATGAGCGCGGTGCAATACTGCAAGATGACCATTTCCTCAGGAGGGTCTTGCAAGAATACTAAGAACTGTCATCATAATCCATGTTCATTTTCAGAGTTAACATACCATACATTTCAAAAGTGAATTGTTTCTCTAATTTTCTCCTTGTTTTTCTCTGTTTTCATTCTCTGTGTAATTCCTCTTTGTATTGACACAACAACCTGACTTTCCATGTGTGATAAGTAGTTGTCAGATCCAATTTAATATGGTTTCTTTGAGTTTACTTTGCACCTTAATCCCTGCTAAGGATGTTCAAAAAAGTGACCATACACCGCGCCCTTCGGCCCATAATATTTCTGCACACATGGACACTGTTCTTCATCGCTACAGCAAACATAACCATATATGTCTTCACCTTAGCTGTGATTGCAGGCAAAATGTTTTTTTTAATGGCATTTGTTTTGTCATTCTTTTTATTTTTGTTTTGTATTTCATGGTAACTACACTCGGCCCCTAATATTTTGTCCAATATTTTCACCTGGCCACTCGATATTCAGAGGTGATTGTGTGTCCTGACACATTAAATGATTCAGCTGGATCTCCTTTGTTACACCAATGATAAGGTGGAATAACAAGGATGTTTCTTTCTCCCATTGTCTTACTGTATGCTGTTGTGAAAGATTTACAGCTTAATGAAGGCAGTATTGGGCATCGGATGATAACACACTCTACCATCCATCACCAGCTTTACCCTTAGCCCTTTCTACATATCTTGGCTCTATTCAATAGAAACTTTCAGAGTCCATATACATGACAGAGGGACCAATGAAAGCAGTTAAGGCCTTAGAATGACACCATCTCAAATGCATCTTCTTTATTTGGTTTAGTTTGAATGCACACATCTGCTGCTTAGACTACTGGGTGGCCATTCCTCACTCATTTGGTATAGTTAGTAAGTGTCAGAATAAAATGATGTCAGACATCTTGCTTTAATTATATTTTTCTATGTATATTCTGGGGGTGTGGGGGGGTCTAGGTGATTCCATCAGCCCCCCAAGAAACGTAAGGCTCTCATGCGATAAGCTGTGACCCCCAGTAGTAAATTATAAAACTCTAGGTTTTGATGGCCTTCAAAAGGTTGCTACCAAAACATAAGTGACACCATAGGTGGTGCCCGAGGACCTGATTGTGAACTACTGTTCGTAATGGTATCAATGACACAGGCGCTCAACCCTCTGTCAAGGCAATGCACTAATAATGCAGGCTAGCCCTCGTCTGGCACTTTTATTTGTGGGAGCGAATTAAGCCTGTTTGAATTATTTCTGCTTGTCTTGATTGCTTCCATTGATACTCATGAACGTTGATTAGCCCCTCGTCAGTCTCCTTGTCTCCTCTATACTCCACGGTCCTTTGAATCCATTCAGAGGCCTTGAGGAGCAGAGCATGGGTTCCCACCCTGCTGTGTGCACTGGGTTTAGCTGGAGGCCAGCCGAGCCAATCATGTCCCCCTGATGTTCGGGTCTGGGCTGGCTGTGAGCAGACCCCAGAGGAGGTCCAGTGGGAAAGGTGAACATTAACCCGAGTCCCATTCTTGGCATCCAACTATCCTCCATAAATCATTAGCCCCTCCAGCATCAAGCCTGTGACAGCATGACGTCAATCTGCCAGGATTCTTCTATGGCAGGGACTCCGGAACTTTTGCAGTTTGAGATCGAAAAAGAACAAATGTGCTTTCGCTAAACGCAGGCTAATGAGCAGATTTGTAAGGACCCGTGAGATTTGACTTGGTCCTAACTTGGTACGATGCTGCTCTGCACTGCAGAGATCATCCATGGCATAGAAGGAAAACCAAATTGGCATTTGAAAGACAAACACAAGCCTCATTCTTTGTGCAGTTGATTATTAATCGTGAGATTTCTTGAGCAGGGAAGAGTAGGTTCCTTCCTTATAATTGAGATTTCATGAAGGCATGCATAGGTCTTCTGCACAGCTGCACTGTAGGGCTTTTAGGCCTAAATGAGGAGGGTCGTTGGCTGATGTCCTTCAACACATGAGACAGTCACACCTTCACTATCAGGTAAAAACCATACCCAACTGACTTCAGCTGACCAAATAGAAGACACCTCTGAGAATCACTTTGAAACTTGCATTCATTTTATAGTCTTCTGAGTCGGGGACCTTTATCTAGAATGAAAATCACATTGGAATCCTTTTGATTTGCAATCCCATTTCTCACATGAGTAATGTAGATTATATACTGTAGCTCAGCGGTAGGATGTGCATCTACAAGTTGTCAGATATCGCAGGTTCAATCAGACCACGGGGCATCAGGAAGGGCATCCAGTCATAATCAGCCATGTTCCATCCATCTCCATGTCCGACCCCGCAACATGAGGACTAGCCGTAAAAACGGACCCGGATTGCTCATGAGGAATGATACGTGGACTTGTTCTTATATCGTGCTTTTCTACTGTAGCGGCGACTCAAAGTCCTTTACAATGAATGCCTCACATCTACTGAGCAAGGGCAGCAGAACACTAACTCGTAACATCTGACTTCCTGGTGTGATACATGAAACAATAATGCATTATCACCGGATCTGCTGAATCAAATAAAACTCGGGGAAATGCTCCCAGCGACTCCTATTTTTCACTCCCCCGACCCCATCTGCCCCCCCCAAAATGTGAATGTAAATCAATTGGAACAAATCAAATACCTTGAGATCAAAGGCCACCTACCTTTTCAGCTGTCTAACCTAGCTGTCACCGTAGGTGGTACTGGTGGCGAAGTTCAGTGAAGGATGGCGATTGTTATAACCGAGACCTGACTGATCTCCATGACTGTGCGAGGACACAACAGAGGCCTCCTTGATCGAGGGTTTTGATGGAAGACTCCTCTATCAAAGCAGCTCCATACATGTGTATGTATTTTGCCTCAGAGGGTTGGCGTAAACTCTTGTTCATAGTGACCAATTAGCCTGGGCAGAGAGTGGCCTCCTGACCCTTGACCCCTGCTGGGCAGTCTTATCCATTAACCCCTTGGGCCCCAGCTGGAGTTGATGTAGTATCCATTCTTCTGGGACTGCTAAACACACGGCCACATTCACCCTGCAGCTTCCACTTTCTGTGTCTTTGTCCCTTCCCTCCATTCCCCGCGTGTCACCTCGCTCCTCACGTTGACCTCTGAGTCTACACCGCATCCACAAGATTCCCTCCATTCATCCCCGTGCGAGATCGACAAGAAAGTAGCTTTGCCCCCTGACGGAAGATCCTCTGCGTTTGACTTCTTCTTGAGGTTCTTGCATGTCTTTTAATCTCTAATCCCTCTGTAGTGTGTTTTAATACTTTTCATACATGTTCTGCTTATATGTTACTATGGACTTACTGCAACATGCAGATACTGCGGCATAGTCAGTGTCACATCTCACATGCTATTAATGAAGTACAACAGAAAGGACGGCAATAGCCACAAACAGAGTTTATGCAGATATAGATTCATTCCAGTAGGATTGTAGACAAAGACATGCAGGTAAAGGGAAATAGTAACATCTATGTCAGAGCCTTGAACAGGGAAATAACTGAGAATGCACAGGGAGGCCTTGTGTTCCTACAAGGTGCCATGGTTGTGGCTGGTCGGTGAAGGTCAAAGCGTGGGGGCAGGAAATCTTCCCGATGCCTCACACACTGTTCACCCAACATTAGTGTTCGGATGAATGTTGGCTATCCTAACCCTGCCCAAAAGTCAAACATGTGTTCAAGGGTGGAGGCAAAAGAGTCAATAATTTTTTCCCCTCCTTCATGTGAAAAATCAATTTGACCTGACTGAATTGAAGTTTTAGTCTATATCAAGGTGTGGAGGCTGTAGCTGCTGTCACAAAATGCTAAAAGGACTCTTGCTAATCAGGTCGAATGACTACCTGTGAGATATCTTGATTTCATAACTAACAGAGCAGGTGTAGTATTGCTGTAGAACTTTAATTCTGAGCGTCTACTTAAAATAATATCCCCACGGTGACTGTTCTGACAAAAGATTTGAACCGGAGACTGTGAACAGCATGAGGCAACTGTGTTAAAGGATCCATCTGTCACTGCTGCCCTGCTGTTGTCCTTAAACGGGTGCTTTAAAGCAGGACCACATTTATTGTATCCCTGAATTTGAGTCTTTTTCATCCTGACTGGCTGTGTTTATATGATGTGTAAAAATGTTTGATTTAGGTTTTTAATTCGAGGCTGTAATGTTTTTTCTTAATATATACA
>OMLC01036401.1:0-13113 GCA_900302585.1 Regalecus glesne
TCTCTCTCTCTCTCTCTCTCTCTATCTCTCTCTCTACCCCCCCTCTCCCTCTCTCTCTCTCTCTCTCTCTCTCTTTTGCTCTGTCAATTTTCTCCCTTAATTTGGTTGCTCTGTCTCACCTCAGCTCACCTTTTCTTTCTGTCTTTTGGTTTCTGTCTATTTACTCCCATGTTTTATTTTTTAGAAGAAGAAGAACCTTTAGGTATTGTCATATTTCATACCTACAACATTTTTGTTCTTTCTCCATTTATCCCATCCCATTGTGTTGAGGCTGTGATAGATCAGGGGCAGAGTGCAGCCTTCTGGAACTGTAGAGCCAGAGGCTGTGGATTCAAACCCACTGTAGGGGCATCAGGAGGGGCATCCAGCCTTAATCCCTCAGTCTATGCCTGAGTCCATCCCCACAACGTGGGAACTGATTGTGACATGTCAAATAGATCCCTCATTATATAGGAGCAGTGAGCAGCTGCTGTGCCTCGGGCCCAACTCCTATTATTTCTCTTAATGCCTTGCCCAGGGGCACAGGCCAGAGTATTAACCCCTAACAGAGATGCATTTTTTAAATCCCTTTTTTCCCCACCTGAATTCCCCTAGTTTCCTACTGCTGGGTCAGTGTCTCTGATGCTCCTCTAGAACATCAACAGGAAGGAGGAAGTGGTAGCATGTGTCTCCTCCAAGTCACATGACCACTAGCCCTCACTAGTCCACACATCATGGTCTGGTGGGGAAAGCACAGTGCTTGGCCGTCAGAGGAGAATGAAGCAGAGTACTTTCCCTTCACTTAACCAAGAGGCCTGGACGACCCAGAGGGGGACACTAGTGAACCCAGAATACTTTATCCAACCTAACCCTTATACCCATGTGAGGCTTAGCCAGTTATGACCCACTAACTACGGACCTCCGGCTCAGTTTGGAAACGGCTCAACTGGGATTCGAACACCCAACTGCATGACAGAGATGCGCTAAACATCATCTTACCACATACGCCACCGGAAGCCAACAGTATTTTATCTTTAAAACACTATTTCTATCATATCAAAGCTATCTAGAAGTACACAATCAGTCATCTTACGTCGCAGAGGAATAAAGTCAACAGTATAGCAGCTGTGTTTTCACTTGGTTAGAAACGTTCCCTGTGAAGCAACACAAATTAATTGACAAGAGAAGAGGAATAATTGTTTAAGCTCAATATCTTCTGTATCACCAAGATAGAGCAGATGAAATAGAAATTGGCCTTTATTGCAAGTTTTTGAGCATGTAGATGAAAATAACTCAAATGGAACAAAACCATTATGGCCCAACTTCATACTATGACTTTTGACATGGGAAGATAGTGTAATGTAGCTGTTCTTTGACTGGAAGCTATAGTTTAAAACGTGTTCCAACGCTCTTCAACTTTACACACACTGTGTGCCCAAACCTCGCACCTACTCAAACACAGCTGCGACCAAGAGATCCTTTAGAGCAAGGATGTGCACACGTATGGACTATTATGCCCGGGTAACTGCTCACTCGCCCCCATTGGCAGAGCTGCCCCTCAAAACGTGAATCTACTTTTCCTGAACTGTTTGCACTACGTAGCTCACATGGTCAAAGAGAAGTCTTGTGATCACAAATGCAGGCACTGCTCAGCTGATTGGGTGGATGGGGATCCCTTTTCCAGGTTAAAGCAACAGCCCCTAAAATATCTATGCACATTAATGCTTTCATGACTGGTTCCTCTTCTTAAATCAATGGTTCTAAATTCATGTCCCTCATTGCTTATGGTTTTCATTATTGGCACCTGGTGGCCAATAATGACAACGTTGAGTATTCCAGCTGTCTAATCAAGGGTTTTTGTCCCTGGCACTACTTATGAATTGCTTATTTGTGGTCATCTCTCATATCTGACAATTGTCTGTGTCCCACTGAGCAGCTATGTCCTCCAGTTTGATAAGGTTCAGTCTACACTTCTTGAAGGCTATCTTCAGTTGGTGTCTTTTTTCTTGCCTCCTGCTGAACAGCAGCCATGCTATGACTGGCATGCAACACTTTATGTAGTGGACAATTTTTGGCACGCTAATCACATGTCTGTGACAGAAGTTGGTGCTGGGTGATAGCAGCCTCCATAGTGATGTAGTTGGTCGTGCAGAGTTCTTCAGTATGGACCACTTGATCACATCCTGTTATCCCCATCATTCCGGTTAGGACCTAATAGGGATGGCCTCAAGCATTCTGAGGGGGCAGCTGGAGAGTGTGCATACCTCAGTGCTTTAAAGGAGAGTGGTAATCACTGCCTGGTAAACAGATATCCTTGAAGGGAATTGGAGATCCTTATTCTAAAATTCTCTTTTCCTGAGTCTACTAAAGGATGATGTCTCTTTGATCCAATTTTGTATTTCTGTGTTGATGCTCCACATCAGGCAATCCTCAGTGGGAGACAGAAGAGTTCCTTGAGCCATAGATGGTTTTCACTGCCTCATAAACATTTTGCATATAATTCGTATTGGCATACGTTTTAGTATTTCATTTTCCTTGGATATCAACAACTCAATCTGGATGGCACATAATGTGGGCTGCACCTGTCTCTTTGATGATAGCTATCGCTGCCAGAGTATGTCTGGTATGGGGCTGTTAAGCACAGCACCGTGTGGTCTATGCATATAAAAGTAGTTGTTATACACATAAACTCATAAGTCATTGTTGTAAGACAGATGTGAAAAGGAATACAAGCAGACATATAACAGCTCATTATCTTTCAGAACCATGTTAAAGAGCTCCTCAAACTACCTGTGAATATTGGTGTCCGTATCACATTGGTGCTTTTCTAAATAAAGTTATATGGTCAATCAACATTTTTCATTGACACGCACCTCTTAGTAACCTGAAGGCAGCCAGACTGTTGGAAAATAGTTGAAAAATACACCTTGAACTTTAAGGCAGAGATAATGGTAAATAAACTTGTGAAGTTTGATGCTCTGATAAAAACTATTGCTGCTCCTTCAGCTGCTAAAACATTTCATGACATTCACTTGATTTCTGGCAAGCATTTGGGGAGTGTGACTTGGCTGTCAAAAGTAATTTCTGAGTCATGGGCATGTACAACTGTCATGTGTATGAATATGGATTAACATGTCTCTAAGTTATACAACCAGGCTGTAGCACGTACAAACCAAAAAGAACTGGACCCAAAACTGAACCTTGTGGCACATCACGAGAGCCCTTCTTAGCAGAAGAATCACGGTCTCAACGTCTAATGCAATTCCAGTTACATCAAGTCATTTGTGTAGACAACATATTTGAATACATTTACTATAGTATCAAAAACTCCAATCGGAGTTGGAAGGATTAACACTGGCTATTTTCCAGCATCTGCCACCAAAAAAAGATCATTAGCTAATAATATGTCTGGTCTGTCTTAAACAGACCGCTGTGATTTACAAAATGTATCTGTTGGTTGAAGGTTTTTTTGTGTGTGTCTAAAATATGCCTCTAGTCACTTGAGTCTCAGGGTAAAAGCTGGGTTTCTGAAGAAGTGACTGAGCTATAGCAAGCCTGAAGTTAGAAGGATAGGTTCAAGTGGATAATTAGTAATAATGAATAGAATAGAGAAATAAGATTATCAAACGTAGTCAAAAAGTTAGAAGCTAAAAATCCTCTAGAATGCCATTGGATGCAACAGCAGTGAATTTTCCCTATACTGGAACTACAGAGCCTAGCCCAAATGATGAAAATGCCACTAAACATTATTCTTGTGCCACCAAAGACTTTAGTTGGCGTGATGCATTCGGGCAGGTAGTGTTCTCCTGGCATCCACAAAACCCAGATTTTCAGACTAGATCATGACATTTGATTCATCACTGTAGAGAAGACATTTCCACCACTTCAGAGTCCTTTGGTGGTGTGGTTTACAACAAGTACACGGCCTCTCCTTCACTAAGACCTTGCCCAGGCTTCCCTGTGGCCACACAGTAACTGGGTGTCTTGCAGCCTCAGACTAACTTGGTAGAGGATCTCGGAACTGCAGTGGTCCCTAGAGGCTGCTCATGGTCACCACTGCTCCCCAAGCCATGTGGGAAGTCTACTGAGACAGAGGCTAGGGGAGCACACCCTGAGAGAAAAACAACATGTTTGGTAGCACACGTTTGGCAGTTCTTCAATAGTCTGGAGTTTCTGGCAGCCTCCTGCAGTCAATATGGGTGACTGGTCGTCCTGCGTATAAGCCCTTGACACCAGGACCAACCAGTCATGGTGAAGACAGTGCTGCTGAGGACTGAGCACCCCGTGACACTCTAAAAACCTCATTGCATAGCTCACTGCCTCTGACCATGTGGTTACACTGTTGATAAGGAGGGATGTCATCATCAGACATGTTATGTCCATTGCTGGCTCTTGCATAGTTAAATTACTTTTCAGAGAATTGGGGGACCAGAGTTTTAGGGGCAAAGGAATGGAAAATGAGGAGATAAGAGGGGAGAAAGAAAAGGTTGGGTAGTGAAAACCAGAAAGGAGGATGGAGAGGAAACACGGAAGGAGGCATGGGATGAAGAGCGAAGGAGAGAACAGCGGAAAAAGGCTAAAGAGGGAGGAAATGGAAATATGGTCATTTCATTTGCAGTGAGAGTGTTCGTGGTGGTGAGGAGGCAGGCTGGAAATAGAAGCTTTTTATCCATCTGGGAAAAAAAGTCTTATATAACCCAGGGCTAAATTTAAAGCTATGAAACTGAAAAGACCCCCACTTCGGGGCGTGATCTTAGACAACATGGTCACCCCTCAAATTACACTTCCTTTGTCATTATAGATTAATTTCATGGTGGTGGAAAATAACGTTGTGAATGGACTTTCACAGACACCGATACCACCACAAGAAGAAAGGAGTGCTTGGGGTCCTTCCTTCTCTGTTACAACAGAATTAAGTGAAGGCAAATTGGCTTGATGTATGACGAGGGCACCAAAGACATCATCTAGGTTATACTTGTTCACCAGAACATCGCTCCATCTACCTATGGATTATGAACTTCCTTAAAGCGTACCTAGTCTTAAACGAATCCAGTGGTCTCAAATGAATCCTAAAAACATCTTGAACATCTCACATCTAATATGTAATACATTTGATGTTTTCACCTTATAACAAGTGCCAATAAATATTTTTTAATTATTTTTTCTGACCAGCATAAGGGGACTGCAGTAGCTCAGTGGTAGAGCGTGTTTTGGGAATTGATGGGTCTGGGACTGCGGGTTTGAACCCACCATAAGGCATCAAGGAGGGCATCAGGCCTTAACCCCCCCAAGCTCTATCCAAGTCTCTTTCAACACTACAATGTGGGGACCAATGGCGAGATGTAAAACCGGCCTCTCTTCTTTAATCTGATGCAGGGGGTCAAGAACACAATGTGGTATTAGAACAGGATGTTGTATTGCTGTAAAGCCTCCTGAGGCAAATTTGTAATTGGTGATACTGGACTATCAATACAAATAAAATTGACTTGACAACTAACCTCTCTCATGTCATTCGCCACAGGGTATTACGGCTTGCTTACTGCAATTCAGAGACAAGATGGCTGGTGGGAGTCATTCAAGCTCCACTGAAATGCCTCAGCAGCTGACAATGGCTGAAAAGGGTCAACTGTGGTTAAGAGCCTTGCTCAGGGACAGCTTATCAGTAGCTATTTTGAGAAACTTGAGAGAGAACTTCTCTTTCACTTTACTTAATGCAGATCTTCCCAGCCGGGCTGACATTTGAACTGTTAACCTTATAATTACAAGCACACTTTCTTGACCTCGGGGGCCTATATAACCTTTATTGGTCATGCATTTAATCTTAAATCACTCACAACACACTCTTAATTGACTTTGGCTTTGAGACAAGTCCTGGTTGGAGGTGTCTGTGCCCTATCATCATGGTTTTGGCACACTCGAGCAACAGAAGCCTGCACCTTCACAGTACTATTTGCTATATGATCAGGATGTTGCACATCCGATTGACATGATGAGATCATATGACTAAGACGGTCTTTCAAAATATAATGCCTTGGCGGAGTAGTAGCACAAAGAGCCGACAGTTATGTTGCAGTTATGTTGTTGACTTGCAAAAAAATGAGAGTAGCATCCATCCATCATCAACTGGTTATATGAAGTGGATGTACAAGAGGTATCAGTTCAAGCAGAGGACCCCAAACTTCCCTTTCTCTGGCCACATCAACCAGCTCTGACTGGGGCATCCTGAGGTGTGGAGATATAATCCCTTCACCTGGTCCTCGGTCTGCTCCAAGGCCTCCTCACCAAGCTGGACGTGACTGAGATACCTCACTAGGGAGGACACCAGGTAGCATCCTTACTAGAAGCTGAACCTCCTCAAAAGCTCCTTTCTATATAAAGAAGCAGAGGCTCTACTACAAGTCCTTCACAGATGACTGAACTTCCACCTCCACAAAGTGGGGACTAATTGTGACATGTAAAACAGACCTCTCACTCTGCAACCTACTCCGTCATGCCACAACTTCCTTGCTAATAAAACATGAACACAACATTCATGAGCTGTGTTTGGGTTCAACTCTGCATCATCATGAATACAACAGACGACCTTCTCCTATGTTCCCCGTGAAATCACCCACACTACCCGTCTTTTCAACTGACAAAGTGGATAAAGGACGATGATGACACCTAAATGACGAATGCAACAAATAACTGTATTATTTGGAACATGATGTACTGTGCGACACAAAATACTTCTGCATGCTATTTATCTGAAAGGCACACAGACATGCTTTCCCACATGGGCATGCCGTAAAAAGAAACCCGCTCGGTGGCGTCTGTGGCGTCTCTACCTTACTATGTCTTTCCACCCTTGAAGTCGAGTGTGTTAGACAGCTGAAACCACATCATTAATAATGCCAAACTCAGCCACAGAGGTAATGGGTTGCCAGTGTGTAGTGTGTGATGTAGTGTGTTGGGCTGTGTGTTGTGTAGTGTGTTGTCTTGCCAAAATGTTATTGATCTCTACATCTGAGGTTGTCTGTGTTCAAGCAAGAGTGTACATACAGGTTATATAGGAGCTGGTGTATGCTCGTGATGAGTGAATAATGGCCTGTGTACTCCTGGGGAGTCTCTGTGTTTGTTAGAGAGAGGAAGGGAGAGAGACTGTGCACATACACGTTTGTGTTTTGGCTATTGATATTTGCGCGCTGTGGATGTGTATATACGTGTGCGTGAGCGGATGCTAGGGGGGCTTGTCTGAATGTCAGCGTTAGGGGGCTGGAACGAACGAGTGGCTACCACCGCTGCTGGCACTGCTATGGTCTCCATGGTAACTCCTGCACTACTCCAAGGAGACACTGAGGCAGATTGGCATTATGGGATGGTGTGGCTAAAAGCCACGTCACACAGCAGATGGGAGAAGAGAGATATCATCAATATCAAATTCAACATCTTCCAAAGGACATCATGCATGTAAAGCTAGGCCTGATCCAGTGATAGAGTTTTTCTTTGGATGTTTTTGAACATGGAATGTCAAACATTATCTAAATTAACGACTCCAACATTGCTTGTATTGGAGAGTACTTCTGGAGAAAGTGAAGGGTAGTGCACGGCTGCTTCTCACCACCTTCTCTAAAATCCTTTTTCTCTTGGGAGAGAGCCCTCCTGTGTTACCCTTCCTGAGGTCTCTTCTTATTTTTTTCTCCCTGTTATAGCGTTGTTGTTTTTTTTAAGGGAATTATTCCTCATCTGATACAAGGGTCTAAGAAAAGGATGATGTGCTAGTGTAAATGGTAGGCCTTCTCACACCCTTTGCCCTGTTTCTCAGGGGTCACAATGGAGGACTTTACAGTTTCTACTGGTACCCTGTGAGGGTACAGCGCCAATGGCGGTTGTTGTTAATCCAGGCCTGAACCAATCACATGGAGTTTTGACAGATATGCTCAAGATATGGTCTCGTCAACCCACAAGATGATTTGGCAAAATTTTACATTGGACGCCCTTTCTGACAAGCATTAACCCTATGGAAGGGGTTACCAGTAAGCGCTGCTTTTCAGACATATTTGCAAAACAGATTTTTGTTTGAGGGATTTATACACACCGAGACGAACCGTGTCTGGTTCATCAATCAGAGACATCGTGACATGAGATGGTTGTTTTTCCCTCCGGTGTCAAAAGGAAAGAGGATATAGATGACATGAGGAGTCGTAGACTGTTAGCCTTCTCATTGTAAGAAAGAAAAAAAAAGACCATATTAAAGCATAGTGACTGGCAGGTTCTGGTCAGGGAAGGGAACAGAAATGTGAGCAGCTAGCAATACTAGAGCATGACAGAGGGAAGATGGAGGGATGAGCTTGCAGAACAAAGTACCAAGAATACAAAAATGAAGCAACACATAAACTCACTTCACGATCCAAATGAACAAGGCTTAGCTGAAAACACAGGTGCTCTATGATGTCTTGGAAAGGAAAAATGTGGTCGAACAACAACCCTCATATTCAGCGAGGCTGCACCAAATGACAGATATGAATTATCACTAAACAATCTTCCATCTCTCTTTTTCTCTCTCTCTGTTTTACTTTGGCCTTTCTAGGCTCTGGACTCTTGGGATGCATTGGGCTGCTATTTGAAGCCCAGGACCTACTTTCAGTACTACCAAGGGTCCTGCCTTAGATGCACATTTCACAAAATAAAAGAAAGAAAAACTAAGTGATATGGAGATCAGGGATGGATTCATCACTGGATTTCAGATTGTTTAAAGTACTTCATGAAGAACTGTACAGTCGGAAGAATCTCTCACTAGCGTGGGAAATTGGGTCACTCAAATCCCGCCACGAAGGCTCCATTTCCTTTTTGATGGCAACAGTTTCCGGATATTTGTCTTATTCTAGCCAAGGCCCAGCACATATGCCAACACAGAGCCTGAGTTGATCTCCAGCCACTCAGCAAACCGAGTCAGTTTGTCTGCTTTACAGGCCGCTTAGATGGGTAACTAACTTTTCCTAAACCAGTACATTTGAAAGGTGGAAAGCAAAACCATTGAAAGTTATAAATTATGTTTTAATATAAATTTATATAAATCATGTAAACATTTAATGTAAAAATAAACATAATACACAGTTATTTAGAGAAATTAAAAGAACGTTTTTTAAATGGGTCCATATTCAAAACTCATTACTCTCTCGCTGTAATAACAATGCCTTGAACCCACTGTGGGGGCATCAGGAAGGTAATCCAGCCTTAATCCCCCAAACTCCATCTAAGTCTGTGTCCACCCCCACAACATGGGGACTGATCCTGGCACATAAAATGGACCTGTCTGTATAGAAAGTTAATAGCTATTGGCTCTTCCGTGCCATGGGCTAACATTACAAATGATCTCATTCTGGCTCTTCTTTCAAGTCGAACTCCTCCCTAATAATTACAAAGCAATCATTAATTGGTCTTAAATCATGGCTTAACAGTGAGTTTAATTGCATGAGTGATGGTGCCAACATCATGTGTTACCACAATCTCTGCAGTCGCCAGGGAAATGAAAGGGGATCCAGTCCATGCACTGAAATCCCGCACCAACCAGTTCCTCCAGTAAGATTTAAAAAAATAAAACCTCTTTCCATCCATCCAGCGACATGAATAATGTCACATGGAGAGAGGAGTGCTATTGTTAAAAGCCATCTTTAATGGAAGGGCACGCTTCTGAAAGAGAGGAGGAGGTAAGAGAGTGCTGGAGAGATGAAGGGCATGAGGTGTGAAAGAGGCCGAGAGCAGGAGATGAAAACGAGGATATGAGATTGAAAGAAGCATTGTAGGATGGCGGGGGAGAGGGAGAACACATAAATATTAAGCACCAAGCGGTATCTCAGTAGAGAAGTTTTGACTTGGGCAGCAAGATAGGGAGCAGGCACTCCCATCACTCCCTCCCATAGACTCCTCATACTTTTTCCCAACCTCCTTCCCTCAATTCCTCCCCATTTCCCTCATCTGCCATTCTCTTCGGTCTGCAGCCTTTTCCCCCACTTCCTCACACCTGTATCCAAACACATGCAGACCCCTATAGATACCTCCTCCATGAGCTAGCAAGCCAACGCTGTCAGGTCAGTCTCTGGTGCATCAACACCAATATCAAACCCTCTCCAAATTAACTACCAGCTCCACCACTGGCCCTGCCTTTGTAATGAGCCTCTCCAGGAGCTGGAGTCAAGCATTTCCATGGCCTCCGCTCTCCGAGCATACTGACAGCTTTCCCCAAAGCCATGTATCTCAACACCCAACACCTACTCACGCACACAGACCTCAGCATGTGACAGCAAAACCAGTAAAGATGATTTCAAATAAACAATAAAGTTAGCCCTTCCACCCTCACATCACCAGCATGTGCAGAGGATGAACCCGTGAAACCATCACTCTGTGAATTGGCTTGGTGTCATGTGTACTCAAGTCATACTCCAGAATATAAGAGGAGAGGCAACACAGAAACAGCCCCTGCATGTGATGTACTGGCACAACTCCGATGTAAACAACTAGTTGAATTTCAACGTGTGCAGCTCAAGCGTTGAGCCACAGCACATGGGGGATATTAATATGATGGAACAGCCCTGCCACCGCTGGCCTTTTGATCACTCATCCTCTCGGCCATTGGCCAAAACATGATTGTCAATCTGAACAAGGGACCATTACATTAATCAATGTGTGGCTCAGGCGAGCTGTCCTCGGTAAGGAATGAGCCCCCTGAAAGGCAAGGAGGCTGGATTGGGTCCAGATGGATGTGTAAATCTGCCTCGCGGTTTAACATACGTTGAGATCTGGCAAGTTTTGTCGATGCTGTAAGCCACTTCTTTCTTTTCAAGAGGACACACGTGCTATTCGTGTGCCCTTGTGCAGGACAGGAACCAGAAACACCCATGCCTCTGCAGTGTCCAAGCAGGCTCTTACCATTACGGATTTGCAACAGCGATGGTTAAGGTCAGGAGAATCCAAGTAGCTTGTGGACAAATGCTTCACCAAGACACATTCAGAATGAGTTGAGAGCAGCAATGCAAACAAATGACTAAGTGAGCCTATTTCCCTCCTAAACCTACACATACGTGCACAAATCACTCGAGGCCACTCCATTTTAAGCACCACTGCTACACAGCAAAAACAATAAATGTTATTTCAAATAAACTATAAAGTCAGATGCTGGTGCTCCACTTGAGCTCATGACCGGGTGGCTCCGGCAGCGGTGACGGCATACCAGGGGGAAGGTGGTGAGCCGTTTCTCACTCTAATCCTCATGTAGGAGCACCCAGGATTTCCAATAATCCATAAATTCAGTTCTTATCTCCAGACAGTGACTAGTAAATGGTAAGCAATGCCATCAATCACCCAGCTGCCCACTGTGTGATTCATAGTAATGTATTTCCATTTAGAGCTCCCTGGGGGAGATGAGAGAGGTGTGGAAGAGGGGAGGAGAGGAGAGGAAGTGGAGAGGAGAGGAAGTGGAGAGGAGAGGAGAGGAAGTGGAGAGGAGCAGGAGAAAAATGAGATGAGTGGAAAGGAGAGCAGAGGAAAGGGAAAGGAGTGGAAAGGCAAGGAGAGGAACAGGAGAGGAGAGCAAGAGGAGACGAGGAGAGGGGAACGAGGCTGGAGGCATCAAATTCCCCACAACAATCAATATGTGGAGCTGAAAACAGCTCATGCATGCAGCCCACTGAAGGAAAATAAATGTATTAAGGTGAGCGAGAAATGCATTAAGGGGAGAGGAAAATGTGTTTGTGGTGCGAGGAGAATAATCAGGCACACCACATCAAACAGAAGCTGGGAGAGTTTGAAGACACAGCCGCCTGCATAAAGGGCTTAAGTACAACAGCCTCGTGTAATACAGTGCTGCTAATGGCACATCAGTCCAGAGGCAGAGGGGAGGGAGGCTGACTTCTACAATGAAAGCCCGAGAGATGGTGAGAGTGAGAGAAAGGAGGGGTGGGGATAAACTGCAGTTCTTGAGTAAAGATGGTGGAGAGCGCTACAGATGCCGAGTCAGATCTGAGCCACCCCGTTTGATTTGAGTTAATATACACATACACGTCTCTATCAGTACATGTATACACACATGCATCCATAGGTTTAGGGTTCTTTAAGGATAGTGTGCGCTCTGCTGCTAGGTTACTGCACCCCCTTCCAAGTTCATCTTATCTTGTATTTCAATTAAAATTCTGTTTTTCCTCTCTCTGTGTTTTATTTTCTAAGCTCTGTTTATTCTGTACATACAACATCTGTTGCATGTCTATCCGTCTTGCCATAGAAATCCCTCCTCTGTTGCTCTCCCGGAGGTCTCTTCCTGTTTTTCAGCCCTGTTAAAGGTTTTTAAGGGAGTTGTTCGTTATCCGATGTGAGGGTCTGAGGACAGGATTTTGGGTTAAGTGCCAAGCCCACTGAGATACATCTGTAATTTGTGGTAATAGGCTATGAAAATAAAACTGACTTGTAGCACATACTCGTCTATCTAGCCACAAGCTTTCCTCTGGTGAGACGCTGTCCATGATGTTCATGTCAGAACAATGTTCTCCTCCCTCACTCTGACCATCAGGTCACATCAGAGAGGACTGTTTATCTATTCAACTCCTTAGCAACCTGAATAAGATCCATGGCCCTAATCTTCTTCTTTTGGCTAAACCTATTGCTTCTAACAGGTGAAAATAGGTCTGAATGATATTCATCAAGGCCCAATATTAAAATTATCTTGACTGAACAACTCTAAATTGGTAACACGATGATGTTTTGGCGACTACGCAAAATATTTACACACAAGATAATGTTGAGAAATGATCATCATCAATGTGAACATGATGAACAATCGGGTGGATGTATTCACTGTCGATTTCTATCAGTTAAATGATCTTTTGAGCTCAAGTCATTTTACTGTAATACAGCCTTGAGACATGGGAATGGCAATATTTAAGTCATATCACCATATTATGATAAGAAAAATCCACATCGTAGCAGGTCTTTTACAGAGAGGTTTGTTTTACAAGTCTCAATTAGTCCCCAAAATGTGGGGATGGACCCGGACTTAGATGGAGCTTAGGGGATCCAGGCCAGATGCCCTTACTGATGCCCAGCGGTGGTTTCAGTTCCCAAAAAGCACAATCTACCACTGAGCTACCACAACCCCCCCCCCCC
>OMLC01036402.1:0-13920 GCA_900302585.1 Regalecus glesne
CCATCAAGCTAAATCCAAATCTGCACTATGGTTGTTACTGTGGGTCTACATGTGTTCAGAGTTGACATATTTGAGCCATCGCCTCATCCTCAGAAGAAGCTATATTTTAAGATTAGCCAACAGTGACGATGTAAATTTCTGCTTTATGTTCTCATTTACAGGTCATGAATAAGAGAAAGGGAAAGTACCTCAAACTAAATGTCAAATTGTTGTCGTAATCAGAGTGAAACCATGTACATGACTGAAAAAGCAGGGTTATTGTTATGTATTGATTGTTTTTCATGCTGATTTTAAGGTCTCAGGTGTCAACTGGAATCTAATGTTTACAGTGATACATTTTTCCTTCCTTGCTTTCCTCCTTCCCTTCCTTCGTTCCTTTTCCTTCTTCATGGTCATTGCATAATGCTCAGTGTTGTCTTCTGATATACATGTCATTTCTTTGCCCTGTAAACTTTAAGTAAATTATATGTATCCTACTGTACAGTACATTGAATCGGTGGTAAGAATGTAATTGGACAGAACACTGGATTAATAAAATAATTCTATTGTAGACGTATCTTCTGTTTGGTGTTCTACCTATTCAGTACACAAATGAGATGATGAGTCTTCCCATGTTGGACCACTGAGACTTCAACACAATGCAACAAGTCATCATTTTTATTTCCGCAACATGTATAGCAAACAATTAATACAGTAAATATATTAAATAATTTAACAAAAGATGTACAAATAGTGCTCAAATACCCATTGTGGGGTTTCCTACGAGACGTTTAAATGATACAACTTTTTTCTCATGTCAACTTCATCGACAACTTATTCTATTGCTTCAGGGCATCAGGTGTGAACAGGGATTTGTCTCCCCCTGCTGTAAATTCTCAGCACAACAACAGATTCTGAGTTGATGGCATCTGTGTCTACGGAGACAAATTAATTAATACAAGTCATGTAGCTTGTATAGGCCTGGGAAACTCCTGCCCAGGACTTGAGCGGTGCCTAGCCGCCGCCATCACCCCCTATCTAAGTGGTGCTAGCAGCTCACACAACTACAGCTTGGTGAGACGCAGCGTGTTGAGACGCACAGGAAGAATCGTTGCTCCCTCTGCATACTGAATCTCTCTCAAAATCCCATTCCAGCACTTATCAGACTCATCGTATCTAAAAGAAGAAGCAGTGGAAAGAGTTAATCGGAGGAACATGACAACGACACCATCCCCAGAGGACAAAAGGCCAAACATTTTGTTCTAAAGCAGCCCTTTTACAGCGTTCCCTCAATGGACCATATATGGAAGGTGGATTCCGATAAACTTTGCAATACAACCTAGACCTAGAGATCCCCGATTTTAGGCTCAGGACATCGCTGTTTGCGTTCATCAAATTAGCTTGGATTTGAGAACCATTGAAAATATCAGTAACACTCCCAAGATTCTCACAGCCCTCACCAAAGTAAGTATCCAAAAGAAAGTAAAATACAAAACAGAAATGGAGGGCATGTACGACGTACACGTCATGGATGATTTTTTTATCCATGTGTGTCTCACCTCCAGATGTCGTTCATCTCAGTTGGGGCGGGCTCCTCACTGGTTTCGCTGGGCATCATAGCGAAGCCTCCTACTGCATATAGATCTCCTCCCAGTGAGAGCAAATTAAGGGAGCTACGCTCCTGTGGGAACTCCGTAAAATCAGACCACCTGGAACATAGCGATACACACAATTCAAACACAAATTTAAGATGATGGCCTTAATTAAACCTAGTTGTATCACACATGGTTGTGAGCATGCGCACAAGTGAGCACTTGTGTCAGTCGCTGCTCTTCAAAGCTGATCGACCATTTTAAGATTAAAGACAATTCTGTACCTTACAGCCGTCTGATAATCAGAAAACGGATTGTTGTAAAGTCTCACTTGTTTGAAGCAATGTCATAGACCTCCACAGTGCTTGTGAGGCCTACGTCTGTGACCCCAGTCACCACAAAGATCTGGTTTTTGTGGACGGTGACACCAAACAGGGAGCGGGCTTTCTTCAGAGGAGCCATGTCCTTCCACTCAAATTTGGTGGGGTCGTAGGCACACACCTTCCTCATGCACTTCCTGGAACCATGAAACAAGATGGAAGACGGAGAGCAGTGCGTGATATTTGCTTCTTTCTGGTAATCGATGAGCATTCACTGAGCTTGTGTTTAGACACGTATCTGCCACTACTGGGAAATAGAGTCTGTAACACCTCTCTCAAATTAATCAGCTTAAGATGAAAACAAATCTTATTATTTAAGCTCTTTTCCAACAACATGGCAGATTGTGGTGGCCACTCACTGTTTCTGTGGCAGCGTTGTGATTGTTGTCGTCGCTAATGACTAAATAGTTTTCTTAGCTCTTCAAATCGTAATCAAATCCCAGTCTCTTTTTGCGCAACTTCTCCAATATGAATGTTTATGTTTTACACGCCATCGACTCAGAGCTACAGCGTATCGTTGACTTTTCAAAGAAAATGAAACAAATAACTGTAAAAACGGACCCTTAAGTTCAAGTTGATCCGTGAGATCTTGATGTAATATAGCACACTGAGGGTCACATACTTGTTATTTGACTTTCCTCCGATGACGTAGACAATGCCGTTGTGCGATACGACTCCGTGGCCGTACACTGAATAAGATAGCGGGTCTGACTCACCCCATTTAAACGATCTGTGGAAGATCATATCCTCGTTAGTAATGACTGCATTCATAAATCTTAAACACTGCCACTCAACAGATATGTGGGTGTTTTGATTTAATGATACTAGTTTATGGAATATTCGAGAATGAATGGGTACTGAATACTAAGAAAAACGAGTGTGCAAAAACTTGATTTAGTTTCTAATAATAGCTGTGGGGAAATTCAAAAATTGTTCTTGAATAGATCAAATTTCCCATCTGTACTTACTGTCTGTCATAGATCATGACCGAGTCTAAAACATGCTCTCCCTCCTTCAGTTCCTTGCCACCCACAACGTAGATGGAGTTCTCCACTTCGGCCAGCCCAAAAAGACAACGAGGGTTTGGTATTGAAGGCATCCCCAGCCACTCCGAACTCACTGGGTCAAACTAGCATATGAGGAAATAAGGATACACGATTGAATGGTGAGTTGATGAAACATACATGCTATAAATGCCTCCATCCATTGTCAAATCGCTTATCTGAAGTGGAGTCATGGGGTCATGCTGGAGCCTATCTCAGTGCCCATTGGATGAGAGGTGAAGAAACACCCTGGACAGGTTGCTATCTTATTTGATGGGTTGAGCATTCAGGGATCAGTGTCTTACTCAAAGACACCTTGACACGCTTTCCTGCAGGGGATCAAACCTCCAATCTTCCGATTACTAGTTGACCACCCTACATCCTGGGCCATGCGGCCCCCTGTATACCCATTACACTACAAACACCACACGGCAGCTGCTCACTGCTCCTATACAATAAGATGGGTTGAATGCTGAGAACCGGCCTCCACCGGATTCTACCAGCCTGTGTTGTGTGGTGCTGAACCGGTAAAAACAAGACACAATACAAGTAAATCATATTTAGCACATCATGGGGGCGGCATAGCTCAGTGGGTAGAGCGGTCGTCTGGCAATCGGAAGGTTAGAGGATCGATCCCCGGTCCTGCATACAGCATGTCGAGGTGTCCTTGAGCAAGACACTTAACCCCTAACTACTCCCCGAGCTCCATATGTTGGCAGCTCACTGCTCCTATACAATAGGTTTGGTCAAAATGCAGAGAAATCCCAATTTCCCCTTGCGGGACTGATAAGGGAATCCTTTCCTTTCTTGTGACTGAGCATCTCGGACTAGTTGTGCTATGATGGTTTCATAATAAGGCTGGGGTTATTATGAGGCAGCCTTGTAGGTACTCCAGCGTGGAGCTGACCACGAGAACAGATATTGAATGTCTTGGACTTCTTCACGACATAACAACTTGGATTTGACTCAGTCCAGCACAAGACTTTAATCCAATTTTTCTGATTTTTGAAATGGATACCAAACTTTCCCTGAGGAGATAAATAAAGTGTAATTTAATCTGATTTGTTTGATTTGATCCATGATCAATAAGCCAGGTAAGTGAATCACAAAAATAGGTGAATCAGTTCATCTGGACAAGAAGTTTTTATTGAGAAATGTCTCTTCCAGATGAACTGATTCACCTTTTTTTGTGATTAATTTTTGAGTATATTTGTTATTATCATCATCATCATTTCAAATTCAAAAATGGCTTTATTGGGATTATGTATCAGTTTACATAATCCATATTTACATTATTATCAGCTCATGTCTCTAAAAACATTGAACATTGGATCTTGATTTATTCTCTTTTAAGATCCCCTATTAGAGCCACAAGGGGACATTTCTCTGCATTCAACCCATCCAATTGGATTGAAGCAGTGAGCAGCCACCACGTAGCCCTTGGGGAGCAGTTAGGGGTTCAGGGTCTTGCTCAAAGACACTTCCACATACTTTTCGCAGGACCGGGGATTGAACCACCAATCTCTGATCACTAGAACAACTCCCCTACCTCCTGAGCTATGCCGAGTCCTGAACATTTCTTCCAGAACAGGGGGGGCTGAATATTATGCTATGTTGGAACTCTACCTTTCAGTGTCATAGGGTTAACCAGATATACACTGGGTTTTATAATGGACCATTTGCAGCTTTTGACATTAATGTCACCATTCAATGCATCACACTAGAGTATAGCTTCCAGCTAATTAGCATCTCCAGTGCCACGAGTCACTATGTCTTATTGATGGTGGGAGGAAACCCACACAGACACAAGGAGAACATGCAAACTCCACACAGAAAGGACCTCGCTTTGAGGCAACAGTATTAAACACTGCACCACCGTGGTGTCAATCTTTACATAAACTTTAGTCCTACTGGTTTTGAATTAGATTTTACCACATTTCTGTCTCGGACTTGACCCGGACTCAATAAACCTGGACTCACCACCCTAAAAGTTTGGTTTGGTTTGGACTTGTTTGGTCTTGATTACATGGGCATGATGAGGTTAACAGATTATGAGATTATGATATAATGAATAGATTATTGGTTTGTAATGAAACATATAGACTATCAGGTTATGATAATGGTCAGAGATGTTCATGTTATGTTGAAATTCATAAATCATGTACCTGCAGGAAGTAAGAACTGAAGGGCTCATCTTTGTTCTCTTCATTATAGAGCAGACCTCCGGCAACAAACACCTGGTTCTGCTTGGTGACCAAACTGCAGTGGCTTTTAGGAATTTCTGTCGAGTCCGAGGCCACAAAGCATTCATTTCGTACCGGGTCATAGGCCACAGTTCCCTTGTCACTTATCAACAGTATCAGTTCCGTCTCAAACATTCCAAACCGAGGGTTATTGTTGAGGATACCTGGAAGATAACCTTCCTCGTCATCCTCTTCTTCCTCCTCCTCACTTCCTTCTGTGCTCTCCTTCAGTTTGAGTTTACTGGGCTTTGGCAGCTGGCCTTTGTAAGCATTTTTGACAATCTCGAGCTCCATCTTGATCTCCTGGTTAATCTTAATGTATGGGTGTTTCTCCACTTTCTCAGAGAAATAACTCAAAGGTATCAGCCGAAAACGAATGCAGTGCAACAGCTCCAGCAGGTTCTTGATCCGATCTTCCTCATCATAGCTGACCCAGTCCATCACAGACTCAAACACCACCTCCTCCCGGTCCACATTAAGGGCGTCTGAGGTGATGATGGAGGCCAACTCACTGGGGCCAAGCTGGAGGAAGTCCTGGTCCCTGACTATAACCTGGTAGCGTTCACAGATGAACTCCCTTGCTGCCAGGACAAGCCTGGGACTGTCCAGCAGCAGCCCCAACCTGAAGATAGCCAAGCAGTTTCCCAGCACCAGCTTTTCTTGCAGGTATGACACACATACTGAGAAGATGGAGGGGATCTGGTACATGTTGGCGACCATGAAGATATCCTGGACGTTCTGCTCTGTCAAGTTAATGTCTGAGGTGTACAAGTAACGCAGGATCATCCCCATGATACTTGGCTGGACATCTTTTAGGACAATCTCACGTCTCTTGCTCTCCTCCAAGTCAGACAGAAACATCGCTTTGAAAAAGGGGCTACTTGCCGCGAGTACCAACCGGTGGCAGGGAAACTCCTTGTCATGGATTTTGAGGACGCAGTCCACAAACTTGTCATTCTCCAAGAGGTCACAGAGTCCATCCTGAAGCAGAGTCTGTTGATACATCCGTGGCTGCTCCACTGGGTCTATGGTCAAGGCAGCCATTTTGTTCGGTCTCCTTAACCTGGTCGGGGTCTCTGGGAAGGAGAGGCTTAGAGGAAGGACGCTCAAATGCTCCCCACGACAGGGCAGAACAGCCTGTATTCACAGTGCTTCACAGCTCACTATGGATGGTCTCTGTGGCAAGGCTGATCACTGCAGCTGTCTCTGACCATCACTCAGTCTGCAAGTCAGGGATTATTTATAGATGAGGTCCTCACAAAGCTGAGGAACCCATTTTGGTGGATACACTCATCCAAAAATGTCCCTGGCAAACAGCTTGAATGACTCACAAAATCGGGGTATCGTCATGTTTAATCCATGAGATCTAGCACAGCATTTTATTGGCAGATCTGCCTTGGTGAACTTTTCCCTCTGTGATCTGATTTTAACCGTAGATGTGTGGAAATGTCCTGCGCTGATGTGGGGGGAGGGGGAATAAAGCTGAAGGGAAGCTTCTCTCCCCATGCTAATGTCACCTGTTTGTGGTAAGTAAAAAACAACAACAACAACACAGGTCAGAGAAGTTTCTGGAAGCCGGCCCCTGGACACCACATGTCATTCTAGCCTCTTTCTCAGCACAAACAGAATCATCTTATTTCCCCGCAGCAGCTCTTAAATAGTAACAGCTGCCTAATTTTACAGGGAAAGCATTCGAAAGTTTACACAGCTGGCTTTTAATATATGAAGTACCGAGAATCGTCAGTGGATCGTCATATAGCTCTAAAATCTTCTGTTTTTGTTAAAGAGAGAATAGTCTACAGTGGAAGCAGCGCCATCTTCTGGGGGAAAACGACAGAACAGCTCACTCACACGGAAGCGTTTCCATAATTGGATCTGTACGTATGTGGATGTGAGTTCCATCGGGGTAGCGTGGCTCGGGAGATGGAGCAGATCGTCTAGTGATCAGAAGGTCATTGCTTCGATCTTCGGCTTCTCCAGAAAGCTTTTTGAAGTGCCTTTGAGCAAGACTCTGAGCCCTGGGGCTTTCCATTGCCCCGATGGGATGGATTGAATACAGACGACAAGATGCCACAGTCAGTGGATATCCCCAGGGGAACATTTACAGGAGTTCAAGGATGAAACAAGAAATAAGACCATCATCATCCTAACAAGTTTTTATTTTTGCTTTCCATACTGCAGCAAATCAAAACTGAGGAGAAAATATGATCATTCTCCAAGTAATAGGTTGAAATGAATAGACAGCTTGCTGTTGGGGAAGGCGTTGTATTTAACCCCCCCCTCACTGTCTGAAACAGAGGAGATTCAACAGGTTTCTGACAGGCAGGAGACCGGTATTTAGTCAAAGTGAGACCATAATGTTTCGTAAACTCAAACAACATAAACATAAATTTGTCTTTTTCTGCATGTATAAAACGTTATGGCCTCACTTTGACTCCATAGACCGACCCGTAATCCTCACTGGGCGACCGGTGGGCATTTGCCCACTGTGACACGTTATCACATCGGGTCAAGTGGGAGTGGCTAGTGAAGCTATGCAGACCACGTCAGAGGTAATCTCCTGTGGAAGATAATGACAGCAGCAGTGAAGCAGCCATGCTCGGCCTTCAGTGTCCAAGGACAAACTCCTTCGGGTTCTAAAATAAAAACAGACCTGATACTTTGATGCAATAGAAATCCATTCTAAAATGGACTTCCTAACGTAAACACGGTTCCAGTGCAGCGACCATCTACAGATGCTGTCAGCGCGGAGGCCTACAGTCTCCATAGTCTCCATAGCAGCAGCCCCCAGCTAACCTAGCATGCCAACAGCTGCCTCATTTGAGGTCTGTTGAAGATATAGAGAGTAGCACTTCTCTGTGTAGAGAGCTGAGGTGTCAGTGAATCGGGTCTCTGTCTACAAGGCAGATATAAGACATCAACGCAAGTGAATAAAAAGGACCGCCTCAGCTTTTGGATTCAGCAAAAATAAATGTAGGAGACAATTAAAACATGGCGTGTTCACATCGCAACTCTTGATCTTCGATGATATAAGCCGCGATTGTTAAAACATCTGTCGACGATCTTCGATCTTCGACAATCTTTTGTTGGCATACAGTACAAATATAAAATGCACCATCTCTGGGTTTGTGCTGAAGGCCGTGTTGGGATTATTCTAGACCAAGTGCACTTCAGGACATGCCACAGTTCAAAACGTTGCCTCGCCTCTGATGAGCAACAGCAGAAACGCAGGGCCGGTGGACTGGTGCAGGCGGTGAGTCTGGCTGTAGCCTGGTTCTGAAGAGTTTACAAGACCGACGATAGGACACTGTCAGCGGGGTCGTTCTAAATGAAGTCTTTATAATTGTTGTCATCTCCTTGTCTGTTGTTGGCTTTCTTTTTTGTTTACTCTGCTTTTACTTTGCCCCCATCTACAGGCTTCACCGTGTCGGCCTCCTCCAGCATTGCTTGCTTTCTCTCCTCTTCCTTCACCAACTGGACCCCACAGTAGGTGACAAACAGCACTGACAGGGTCGACCATGGAAAACCTGGAGGAAAGGAGGAAGGAGAAGGAAGAGGAGGAAGAAGTGGGAAAGGGGAACACAAGAAATACAGTAAGAAATACTCTCTGTATTGCATTACAGCCACGCCGGTGTCCTATAAGGTATAAAATAAGTGTCTCGTCAGTTTGATTTGTTTTATTTCAATTGTTAATGTCTGTGAACATGATGCAGTCTGATTTTCGGAGGGGACCAACTTTCCCCAATCCGTTTTAATTTCCTGCACCAGCAGTTTCTCACCTATGAAAATCAGTCTCCTGGCCACCAGTTTGGCAAACTCCAGACTGTTGAGCGAGAGGACGTTGAAGAAGACAATGGCCCAGAAGTTGGCAGCATTGAAAAGACCCCTGATCCTGCGCGACATTGCTTCACCCATCGCTCTCTGGAAACAGTTGAGACAAGAGACATACTCAGTGATGTGTTGCGAAATTATACACAGCACAAAAAAACAGCATCCATCTTTTCATGCTCAGGTAAGTCAAAAAGGTCAAGAGGGTTTGAATCAGGTCCTCTGAGTGTAGATTTGAACAAACAGGAGGACGTTTCAACATTCATATGAATATCCTCTTCAGCTCTGAGTCAAGAATACGAACTACTTGAGCATGAAGAGGTGTTTTTCTTTTTATCCATTTTGGAACCGTTTTGTCTAAATCCAAGTGGGAGAACTCTAATTTACATCTCGGTCCCTTCCCAGGGACTCAAGTAGCTCATATTCTTGACTCAGAGCTGAAGAAGACATTCAGATCAATGTTGAAACGTCCTCCTGCTTTTTAAGGGGCGGCATAGCTCAGTGGGTACAGCAGTCGTCTGACAATCGGAAGGTTGCAGGTTCGATCCCCGGTCCTGCATACAGCATGTCGAGGTGTCCTTGAGCAAGACACTGAACCCCTAACTGCTCCCCGAGCACCATATGTTGGCAGCTCACTGCTCAATAGGTTGGGTCAAAAATGCAGAGAAATCCAAATTTCCCCTTGTGGGACTGATAAGGGAATCATTATTATTAAAAATCTACACTCAGAGGACCTGATTCAAACTATTTTGACTCATGCATAGCACAGCGTGGTAAACACACAGTAGCCCGAGGGCGTTTTGTGTCTGACGAATGGCCTCAGAAAACAGCCTAAAGTTACCATTCTTCTCACTTGTTGCTCACCTCGATGACGGAGAGCGGAGGGATCGAGAATAACTTGGCCACCCACAGCTCAAAGTTAAGACCGAAGCAGTTGAAGAAAGACCAGATGTACACGAGCTCACATGGGCCCAGCCACAGGGTGGTGATCGCAAAGGTGCAAACGCTTGCCAGGAGCTCCTTAAAGATCTTGTCGTGATTTCCCCCAATGTAGTCATAAACGTATCTGTTAAGGACAATTTGACATTCAAACCAGAATCAACCGGATGCGGATTTAAGAATCAAATGCATATTTGCACAGCTTCAGTTTAAATCAGTGACTGGTCAAATCTGTGCATTTCATCGCATCACTCACTTGCAGAGCCAGTCATTGATGCCTCTGTCAAAGTGCCTGGAAGGAGACATTGTTCATGTAAAACTTGTGGTATATTTCCCACATTAGGTAGACAACAGGAGACAAATATCTCTGAAATCTTCACCAAACCATGCCGATGTTAGCTATTTTGTTTCATCCAGCCCGACACTTACGTTTCAGCGAAGACATAGAGCATGGTGATACACTTAGGGGGCTGAGGAGGGTCCAGGTGGTCCAGTCGAGCCACCGTGTTGATGACACCAAACATGACGGCCGCTTTCACCCAGTCGTACACCAGATTGGAGTATGCTAGACCAGCTACGGAGGAGCAAAGGAAGATTTGTAGAGGAGTTTTCAGCAGCATCTAATCTCACATCCATATAGTTCGTCACACTGATTCTAGAGACAGTCCCCACTCCAAGCAGTCCTGCTGCTATTCATCACCTCTGTTTGAGTATTTGGAGTTTTGATACCCTGCCCAAAGAAATATCGATGGCACTTGTTAAAGGGGCCATGTGTAATTTGTAGTTCATTGAAAACCACCATCATTCAACTAGCTGAGTAAAAGGTCAAGTTTACATGTCACGATTAGTCCGTGCCCCCCCCCTCAACAGTGGGGGGGGGACGGATTAGATGGAGTGCGTGAGATCAAAGCTGGATGACCTTCTTGATGTCCTGCGGTAGGATTGAACCCACGACGCATGGCTTGTCATTTCCCGACACCTGCTCCACCTCCCGGCTAGTTGAATAAAAACTATCAATTGAAATATACCCACAGTTCAGCCCCTCCTCAAGCAAAACCAAGACCAGTAAATTCAAATCCAATGGTGGTGGATAAATGGCATGTTTGCTGACCTCTGCCATTTTCAAACACCCTCAGTGGGGATCTGTCTATTGTTACTGTTGTATAGATTGCTGAGGAGTGTAAGTGTGAGCCAAGTCTTTCTGGTGGTCGGTTATCACGGGCCTTGTGACAACAAGAACCCCCGCACCGGACCCGGGTTTTCGAAATGCTAAACCCGGGAAGCCGGGCCGGAGCACAAGTTGTCCACTCCGTGTCAATTTCTACTACTCAGCAACTCCTTCTCGTTTTCACAATATCGAGACATATTACACATAGTCCTTTTGTCACGGCTATACTGAATATCACGTGTCTGTCTTTCACATCATATTATTCTCTACCTATCATATCACGCAAAGGTAAAAGGCCACGCTTCGTAAATAGTAGGACGCAGCAATAACCGACCCAGGGACCAATCCGAAAGCTGCTTGACCAGCTTCATGTCATTAGGGATGGTCAAGATGTAGAGATAGTGGAAGAAGACGTCCACGACCACGATAACTCCCAGATGCAACAAGCCCCGAGTCGTGATGTTCCACATCTCCCTCTCCCTCCGGTTCAGCTTGGTGTCGCTTGCCTGCAGTGGGCATCAACACAAAGACACAACGAACACTCATCAGCTCTGCGTCCACCGGGCCTTTGTGCTGTCAAACACCATGAACATCGCAGAGGAAGAAGCCTTATTCACTTGGCATCGCACATACACCAAAGAAAAGAGTGTGTTCTCTACATTCAACCCATCCTGTTGTGTAGGAGCAGTGAGCAGCCGCAGCACTCGGGGAGCAGTTGAGGATTCAGTGTCTTGCTCAATGACACTTTGACAAGCTTTGTATTGGTTACTGTAATACTACTAATACTACTAATACTACTGATGCTGATGATGATGCTGATGATGATGACGACAGGAGCTAATGGCCTTTCTATAACATAAAGTCCACAATAAGAGACAGACGTTTCAGGCAAATAAGAACACAACCAAGAAAGGGAACCTTGGAGCAAAACACATTGTTTGCCACGGACAGACTTTAGTGTTCTGGTGTATAATAAGAACATCAATGTGTTGCATAGATACAGCAGGACGCTGCCTGAAAATGGCTGTCCGTGTAAAGTAACGTCCTTGACTGTGCCAAAGTATAAGAAAAGATGGTCAATGACCCCCGGATGTACATGTGCAACGACGAATGAGGGCTTCACGCCATGTGACGAGTCTCGTAATCGACTGCCCGTCTCACATTCTGGCTCTAAATCAACCACCCACTTGATTTCCATGGATCAAAACTCACCTGAGCATGGTATTGGTCAAAAGTCATGATAGGTCCGAAGAAGAAGAAGGGGAGGTAGAAGTTGTACTTGAGAAGGTCAGCGAATGTGTAGTTTCCATCCGCCTTCTCACAGTTCTCTAGGGCAAAGCTCATGCAGCGCATGATGGTGAAGCCAACGCCTCCATAGAAGAGGATGTCTTGCAGGTCAAAAGAGCCAGTCACCAGGGTTTCCTGAAGGAGGAGATCAACTGACTGAGGGATCATTTTTTCATCACTTTCAGGCTCTGTGGACATTTTAAGGTCAAAGGTCGACATGGGAAGGATCTCTACACACGTGACTTGTGAGATTCAGCCGTTCACTCATGAAGAGACCTCCTGATTTCTGAGCCCAAGGCCAAACTTGACACGGCTCCAGCTCACTTACATGTAAAACCATCACTCAAGAATAGCAAACCCTTGTAGTTTGTTGTTGGAGTTTCAGATTCAATTTTAAACCAATGTAAACGGAATCAAATCCTCACCTGAAACAAATGATTATTTGAGTGAAAATAACGTCTGTTGGTGTTTCACATTGAGCCCGTGACTCAATGGAGTTATTGACATAATTCTCACCACTGACCGGTTCAAATTGATTATATACCAAAATATGAACATTATACATTGTTTTCATTATGGACATACATAATCACATCTCTAAGATTCTTATTCTTGTCTCACAGCAAGAAGGTCCTGGGTTTCAATCCTGTGCCAGGTCCATTGTGTGGAGTTTCCATGCTCCCCTCATGTCTCTGTGTGGGTTTCCTATGGGTGCTCTAGTTTCCTCCCACCATCAAAAAGACATTCATGGACTGCAAATGGGAATTAGCTTGAAGCTATAATCTGGTGCAATGCATCGAATGGGGACATTAATATAAAATGCTGCACATGACCTCTTGGGAAAAATAAGATCTGAAAGGCCTTTCAGGGTGTGCAGGAGGATATATTTCTGAATGTCTCAGACAATCCCATAAGAGGCTGGTGAATGTGTTAATCATGGAGATTTGGCTTAATTATAGGGTCACAAGTCCCATCTGCTTGAATTGTTTGGTACTTAGGGTGTTTCTTTATGGAATTATGTAGGTGATAACTGCTGGAACAACATGAGACACCATATAGCTACGTGTCCCAAAGTCATTGATATAGCATTGCGCCATGGGCTCATATCACCAAGAGCAACTCACCTGCCAGGAGTTGTAAGGCTCAAGCTTAATGGAGGCCAATGTGGAAAGGCCTGCCAGGAAACACATCCATTTCTTCTTGACCAGGGCAACACTGTAGAGTATGATGCAATGAGATAGAACCAAGGCCATGAAGGTCCAGCCCATTGTGATAAGGACTGCAGTACTGCCATACACACCGAAGATCAGGGACCTGTGCTGTGGGTTAGCAGGGGGCCAACATTACCGCCATATTACAACTGACACTGTCGTATAATCCCCAGGTTTTATGTAAAACACAGACATGAGAGATAGTACTAGGACAATACCATATTTGGAGAGCTAGATCTGTGATATCTAC
>OMLC01036403.1:0-11538 GCA_900302585.1 Regalecus glesne
TAAGGCTAATGATGAGCACACTGAGATGTGGAGTAACATTAGCTACTCACGTCCACATCTAGCACACCAAACAGGTGTGTTTTAGAAAGGCTCAAATAATTTCAACAATCCTTTATTTAACAAACACAGAAAGACCAAGGAGCACACGAATGTGCTGCAAGCCATTGTTAATAAAGCTAGATGATAAGAAATGTCCAGTCGCCCACTTGGCAGATGGTGGGTACCAAACAGCCTCTCCTGGTGCTCACCTGAGAAACTCACTGTAAACGTTTTGTGCACCCCTGCTTATATCTCACCTGTAATCTATTAATTTGCCCAACTAGGGTCACAGTTTGTCATATTTGCAGCCAGAATTTGCTAAGAAGCTAACCTATTGTAAAGATCATTCAGAGTATTGAAGGCTCAGCACCTACATGAGCACACATACATTCATTGCTTTTATCTTCTACGTGAACATTTTATAAGGTGGTGGTGTACAAAAGATAATGCTGTGTTCTTGGTTTTAGTGTTGTTTGTTTTTATCCTAAGCATGAACAATATTATTCCATTTGTTGTTATTTTTTGGAATAAATGCACTCTACAAATAAAAGGCATTATCCTTACTGCAATGTGTGCATCTAAGCTTTGAATGAACATCTAACTCTCACTACTGTCTCTGTATCCTATACAATAAGATAAGATAAGATATTCCTTTATTAGTCCCAAGGAGGAATCTTGCAGTGTTACAGCAGCAAAGTGGAAACCAAAGGCAGAGAGGTATAAACTCTAAAGAGGTATAGCATATAGGACCCATATAAACAAGAGGACATATTACAAAATATGAATAGTATACACAGTATAGACGGAAACACAGACTCAGCAGTTAAATCTAGACAGTTGCACTAAGGGAATATTGACATTGCACAGTGGCATGATAAGACTTATCTATGACTTCCTGCTAAAAGCTTGTAACAATGTACACATACAGATTACTGTAACCCTTGATCACCAAGAAAGACATCTTGTCCTCTTTCCTGACAAGACACATTTTCATGATCAAGTAGTCCACACTAGTTCACTGTGGCTGTTTTAACTCTCTGATATGGAACTCTACACTGCCATTCAGACGCTCTCTGATCAAGCAGGTCATGCAAAACATTACATAGGGATGTCTGGATGCATCCTCAACATTTTTTGTGATTACATAGAGATTTTCAATCGCTAGAATATATAGAATACATCCACCATGGGGCATCAGGAAGGTTTTAACGCTCCCTAGCTACATCTAAATCAATGTCAAGCCCCACAACATGGGTGCTAATTGTGACATGTAAAAATGGACCTTTTAGACTATGTAGAACACACACTTATAAGACAGGGACATCACTCACATGATGTAAAAGGATTTATTTACAAATCTGAGTGCACTGAATTAATATTTGGTCCAATCTCTAATAATTCACCCTGCTTAGTCCACCCAATACATGCTGGGATGGGCTCCAGCCCCCACTGATCCTGGATTGGATGTAACAGCTATAGAAAAAGATGAATGGATTGTTAGGTTGATTTAATAAATCAATATATTCCATCATCTATCCACAAATTATTCATCAAACATCACCAAAATACCACATAATATTTTTATTCGGAGTAACTCGGTTTCCTGCTATTTGTAGCCTTCCTAATATAACAATCAACAATGTATTGTCATTACTATTATTAGTGGTAGAAATAATAGCAGGAGTAATCTGCCATCTTTAATTAGCATTTTATTTATGTTATTTTTTTACTTTTGTTTCTTATGATTGCATTCAAAGCCCTTTGTAAGTGTATTTTCAAAAGTGCTGTATACTAAATTAACTTTACTTAATTTGTCATCAGTAGCAGTGTCTCCTCACTGTGGCCTACCAGCTGGATACATAAGGGGTTTCTTGACTTGGCATCCCTTGAGGATTTCACCTGTCCACAATGTCTGCCCAGAATTACAAATGAATGTGCATTGTACTGTGATAAAAAAATAATAATGGCAGGGTCGTCCAAGATGCAGCCATGTTCGTCCCACTCTAACCTCACAGAATACCACTCAGAGACAGATACACGTCAGTCAGTCAAGCCTACCTTTCTAAGATGAGAAACGATATTCATGTTGCAGGCGACGAGACTCAAATGAAAGTACGCTTGGAGAGAGACATCTCTCTGGCCAAAGCTTTATTTGATACAAAGCGTCACCCCCAACATGCAACGCGCTCGGAAAAAGGGAGCGCATTGCATGATGGGGGTGACGAGATGGTACTACGTCACACGACGCGACATTCATTTATTAGTCCCACAGGGCAAATTTGCGGTATTACAGCAGCAAAGTCTAAAGCAAAAACTAAAAATAGAGGCAAAAAACCTATTACAGAAGCATAGAAAATATGGGCATTATAAACCAGGGGAATTACTTTGTCTCAAGGCATGCTTAGTAAGCGCCGTAGCAAATTCCGGTGGTGAAAGTCATTAAAGCCACGAAATCAACGATTCAGAAAAACAAACTGATGGACACTGAAGTGGAGCTACTGCAAACCAAGGTTTTGGCTTGTCCTAATTCGGCCAATGTGCCATTGTCCAACATCAACAGGGACGAGAGACAGGCCCTCCTACCTCTCGGTAGGGACGAAGACATCATCGTCCTCCCGGCCGACAAGGGCAGATGTATCTTGGTGTTATATCAGACAGACTACCATGCAAAGGTAATGACGCTTAGCGACAGAGCCACGCATGAGCCACTGAAGCGAGATTTAGGCTGTGCTTACTGGAAGAAGGTGATAGATTGTCTAAAACAGTTAGAACAGGACAAGGCTATCGACAGATCTTTTTTTATTACAGACTGTAACCAGGGGGAAGCTACACCTAGTCTGTATAATATATCTAAGATACATAAACAGGATGTGCCCTTGAGACCGATCGTATGTATGGCCAAGTCTGTCACTTATAATATCACATTCAAGAACACTGTGGACTTTGTTTAGAGGGTGAGGTACATTAACATGGGGGAGGATGAAACTATGGTCTCATTCGATGTTAAGTCTCTATTCACGTGTGTCCCTGTTGATGAGGCAGTTGAGGTTGTCCGTAAGAAATCACAGGACGACCTCTCCCTCAGAGACAGGACCACCCTTAACTCTGACCAAGTGTGTCTCTTCCTGAGACTGACTCCTCAAAATTACGGGTTTTCTTAGCAATAGTCGAGTCTTTCTTTGTAGGATACTTTATTTTGTATCAGCCTTGTCATTACTGGGGGAGTTGTGATTACATTTTCATTATCATACACATGAAAACCCATGAAACTACAATAAGTTCTTCCTTGAATTTTGCAATATAATATGTAACCTAAAAAGAGTTTAATTGGCTCTGCTTGTGTAGGCTTATTTATCTTCTTAAGAATTATTGTAGATGCCTTTTGAGATTCTTTTAAACAAAAATTTAGAATTTCTTATTGTAGTAAGGGATTATATAGTTGTATATCCAAGTAAAATAGACTTTGTCAGGAAATTTAATTAACCATAGGCCAATATTTTTTTATTTGTGGCAATATTTTGATCATTTTTGGGTGGGCATAATGTTAAGGGTAAAATTGAAAAATACTCATGGACAAATGTATACTTGATTGTTAAGTACTCACGCATACTCATACTCACTTGTGTTAAATACTCAAGCTTACCTTTTTCACAAGAAACTATAAATTAGCGCTGAAGTTTCTTCTAAGAAACTGTTAAGAAAAGGGTAGCTCTTGGTAGGCTTGCCTCGCTAACTACACCTCAATCAAGCTGGGATTTGCATTTGGACAAAAACTTCTGCATGTTCTTGAAAGAATCCGTGGAATACAGTTTATGAATACTTACATTGTTTCTGCCCATATGTGGGCGCAGTGGCTCAGTGGTTAGCTTGCTCACTTTGGAAACTGATAAGCCAGAGGCTCAAGGTCAGAGCCCAAGCTCCATCTAAGTCTGTGTCCACTCCCACAATTTTGGGACTAATTGTGATATATAAAAACAAGCCTTTACTCAGTTTCTGCAGTCACGACTGCAACTTCTTTGTAGGTAAAGTATGTAAAATGGTTACGCCCTTTAAAAAAAAAACTGGACACACTTCTGTGCATCCAATAACAATGGAATTCATGTTCCAGTCTTTTATTTTCAGTTCAATGGTGTCCCCTGACCATTGAGGCCACAGTAGCTCAGTGGTTAGTCCACTTGCTGTGGGAATTGATGAAGCAGCGGGTTCAATCCATTGCTGGCTGTCAGGAGGGGCATCTGGCCTTAATCCTCCAAGATCTGCCAAAGTTCATGACCACCCCCACAACACTGGGACTAATCATGGCCTGGGAAAATGGGTCTTTTTATGAAGTGGGAAGGAATTTTAAGGCAACTCATGCTAGCTTTGACATCACATTCCCAATGGGCTCTGATGCTTGCTGGCTGACAGATGATTTCGGGGCTGACTTCATGCTACGAGCAAAGATGTAACACGCTGTTTCAGGCTTGTACAGAGCTAGAGAGAGCTACACCAGTATCGCCCCAAGGTATATGGATAGTAGGCAAAAAGAAAAGGCCTTTCACAGATGCAGAAACTGTCAAGGAGTATATGCTTTCATCAATCGAGGAGGTAGTTACGGATGGGAAATCCTGAAATTGATTGATTGATTTGGTCAAAATTCCAATATCCGACACTTTAACTACAAGGGGAGCAGAGGCCCTTGTATCAGATTTTTCAAAGAGACTGACCCAGCAGTAGGCAACTTGGGGAATTCAGTTGCGAAAAAACATAAATGCCATTAAAACAAATTGACACATCCCTCATTGTTCAGCATCTGCACCACTGTACGTGTATTGCCCTAATAACATATACACCTGACTTCACTGCGCTTGCAAAAACAAAACAAATTCATTGGGTGGCAAATTTCTGTTAAGTAGGCTGTTCAATAAGGGACCTATGGAGCTTTTAGTAAGACTATAAGAATGATTTTTGAGGATGCTATAAAATTGTAGTTTGAATTGTCATGTGACTTGACAGTTCATATTATGCAGTTCATGTAGCTGAGGTGAAGCTGAGGTGTTGATTTGGATATAGAAATTATTTGCTTGGATTGATGCGTTCATTACCACAGTAGAAAGTTGTTTTATATTTGTTAGTACTGTCCTGTGCACTTAAGTGGATGTTTGGTGCGGTTAGTTAAATCAGTGAAATTATAAATGTGTGTTTGGAGGGTCGCCATGGCTAAGTGGGTAGAGCCGTCATCTTGCTATCGGAAGGTTGCAGGTTTGAGCTCTGCACCTGCAGAGAAGTTTCTTGGAGCAAAACACTGTTCCTAATTGCTCTGCCCTGTGTTGGACAGGAAACCCTTCAAGGGTATATCCTTGCCTTTCGTCCAATGAGAACTGAGATAGGCTCCAGTTCCCCCACGACCCTACTTTAGATAAGTGATTGACAATGGATGGATGATGTCGACTTATTGTGGACTCACCTTGACCTATTTCCAAACATACCTTTTGAAATTAGAAGTGCCCTGATGCTCTGATTTTGTTATGATGCATTTAAAGAAATACAATATACGCTCTCCTATGTTGTTGTTGTAGGTTTACTTTTACTGTATCCTTAGTTAATATCAGTCATATTCAAGCTATTTTGTTCTCTGGTCCCTCAGTTGGCATCTTTTTCACAAGCTGGCCCCCATTCGAATCTAATTGATAAGCCCTGATGTACACACATGAATACACATAGCAGTGGAACAGAAAATAGGGCTCCCCTGACAGGAAATGTGTAATTCTAACCCCCAATTGCAGATTTAGTGAGCAAGAAAACAAAATCCGCAAATGAAAACAAAATCAGGCTTTTCCTCACTCCCAGCTCATCTAAACCCAGCCTCCTCTGCATCAAATGCTGACGATGTTGAGACTAACTTGACAAGTTTCTCATGGGAGATTTGAGTAATCCAAGTCTAATTCAGTTGAATAAAATTGAATAAAAAAGTAGAAAAATGTGGGCAACCCTTTCTTTTCCTATATCCCCTGGCTGAACCACATATACTGGAATTCTAGACTGTGTTGGTGTTTTTTACCACAATGTAGGGCTGTGGTTCCCACCAGTCACTCAGCTTCTGTTTGCCTTCCACTTGACAAACTTTCATTTGGACTCTGTCCCCTGACTTAAATGTGTGGCTCTTTGCTTTGCAGTCATAGTGCTTCCTTTGCTGCTCTTTGGCCTGTCTGGATATCTGGATATGTGAATATATTAACTGTGTTCACACGGTTGATCACTTGATGACAGATTGAAGATTGGGTCAGTTGGGAGTCAGGGATGTCTGCCATACATTAGATGATATGGACTGTAGCCTGTGGAGTCATGCCTGGTACAGGTAATGCGTGAGTCATGGCCTCAACATACTCATGCCAGCAAGGCTTCAGGTTAGGATCCAAGGTACTCAGCACGTCGATTAGTGTGCGGTTGAGCCTCTTTGTAGTTCCCTTTTCCTCGGGAGGATATGGGCTAATAGTAGTCTTAGAAATGCCAGTGTTCTTGCACAGTTGTCTCCCTCCTGCACTCTCAAAGTTTCACCCCTGATCCGCATGGAGTTTATTTGGTAATCCAAAACAGCAAAATACGTTTTTTTACAGTACCCTGGTGACTGCAGTTGCCTTCTGATCACTGGTAGGATAGGCCTGGGCAAAATGGGAAATGTGATTGATGACCACCAGCACATTTTCAAACCCCCATACAGATATTTTCAGCCCCAGAATATTTATACAGACTAGCTCCATGGGGACACTTGTATGGATGCTGACTAGGGTGGCTCGGATGTTTATTGTGGGGTTTTTCCGGAGACTGTACCTCACATATTTCACACCAAGCCTGCACATGCTGAAACATCTTGGCCCAATAAAAGCACTATCTTATTAACGTAGATATATACTCAACTCTATATGGAGCATATTTGTCATGAAGGGCTGTTTTCACCAATGTTTGCAGCTTTTTGGGCAGTAATGACTTTTCAGTAGTTCCCCTTTGGCCATTTGTAACTCTGTGATAGAGGATGTCCTCCTTCACTACCAACCTCGTCTAGTCTTTTAGAAGAGTCCCACTCCCTCCCTTTACCTCTTCCACTTCTGCAGAGCAGGACCAATGATGGGAGCCTCCTTTCAGCCAGGCCAGATCTCCTGCTTGGTCATTGAATGTAGAGAATCAGTACCAATACCCGTGTATAGCTCATACTGTTGTTCAGTACTTTCGGAGTGAGGTTCTCCTACGGAGTGTCGCCGGACCCCCTGCTTTGTCCCCTTTCACACTGTTTCAGCAGCCCCCTGGCAGTTTGATCTCAGTCCCTGAGGGTATGATTGAAGGGCTTTTATGACGTCCTACATGAACATCCTTGACAATGCACCAGCATTGGTATTGGATCGTCCTTGACAGTGCCAGATATCGAAGTCAAAGGTAGACATTTCTGAAACCCAGCTCTGGGCATGAGTATCTAGTTTTGCAGTGGTTGACACATATTTAAGTGGATTATTATCTGTGCAAACAGAGGACCTGTGCCTATAGAGGTGGTCAGAAAACTTTTCTGTTACCGCTAGTGCTTAATTTGTCTCAGAGCTAGCTCCAGCCAGCTTCAGGAACTCTCAATTCTGAACTGCTTGCACCCCAGGATCTATTTGCGTGGATCCGGGACCTCTTGTTATTGATTTTTTTTAAAAATTTGTCCCTACTATTCCCAAGAGATAATATCCAATCACATCAATGATTAGTCTTCCAATAAAACAAACACATAAAAAACACACACACACAGGGCTGCCACAGTGGTAACACGTAATTAGCATCTCCCCCTTTCACTACCTGTTGCTGGCTAGGACCTGCAGGGGGCTCGGCTTGGTGGCCTTTCATGATTGACTCTAAGTCTCCTTACTTGCTCCTCCTGTCTCAGAGCAATTTTTTTTTACCAGTGCAGTCAGTTCAGAGATCGCAGGGTTGTGCTTCCTTGTAGTCTCTCTGCCATCTGGCATCACTGTTCACTTCCAGCAACATGAACCAGGCTGAACATTGTTTTCTTTTATTTATGTTGGAACTGAATCTTCTTTGTCTCTCTGGATGGGGTTCTTACTTCAGTTTATAGGTCCCAACAGTCCAGCCCAGGAGTTTTGGCTTCAAGATGCAATTTTCAAATACAGCTGTTCATCATTCAGCGCCCTCAGGAATTGTCCCATCAGTTTACCATCACAGTCGCAGAAGGCCTGACCACCATTTTGGGTCTCCCCCATCTCTCTCAAAGTTGCCTCATTACATTACATTACATTACATTAGAGGCATTTAGCAGACACTCTTATCCAGAGCAACGTACAACAAGTGCATAGGGTCAAGGTCCAAAGCAAAGCAATGGCATGGGGACAAGCTGACTCCTCTTTTCAAAGTTAGTTAGGGGGTCCAGAGGACTTTTGAGTGTCCCATGTTTGGCTTTCAGCTCATCAAATGCTCCTTCAGGGCTTGGCTCAGATGGGGGGAGATTCAATATCAGTTTCCTTGCCTTACCACTCAGGTGGTGTACTGTAGTTGAAGAACAGAGGTATGGAGGCGGTCCTCCGACATCCAGAAGATACGGCATATCTCTTATCCAGCCTTTGATTAAGATTTGATAGTCAGGGTTTCCACTGAACACTTGAACATTCTTTATCTGACATGTCCAGGCGAACCCTCCATGGGGGAGTTGAGGAGGGCTGTAGATTTATTTTCCTCACAGCTGCCAATTGGGCAAATGCCAGATGGGAGGGATACTGAGGGCTGAATTAGATTGGGTGAAAGTGGGAGAGTGGTGGGTTTGTGATTCATATAGATCCATAACAGCACTTGGTTGCTTTCTTGGTCAAAAACATGTGACACAGTCTTCTGCCCTGGCGGTCTTGTAAACCACCATTCGGGTTATAGAACCAAAGATGTGACCTTATTCTGCCTGATGGCCTTAACACCCCATGAACATTTTCTGCCTTGTGTTGCTTTCACTGTATGCTGACTCAGGCTTGGATGGAGGGAGAAGACGGGTTTGCAGATGGGAGACAGGAGTCCTAATGGCGGTTGAGGGAGAGCAAATGTTCTGCAATTTATTGCCCTCCTCCTGACAAGGCCAGTCCTGGCATACAGGCAGCTTTTAAACAGGGAAAAGACCTGCTTTACAGTAGCCACGGAGGAACAAAAGACGCAGAATACGCCAATGCCATAAAAAGATACAATATGTGCCAACAATCCAAGAGCATCCTCTGCCAGTGGTTAAGTGTATCTCATTTCCCTAATATACGCATGTATATCAGGAATTGTCCTTTGTCAACCCCTTATCTGAAGTCAGGTCGCAGAGGAACTAGAGCAGTTTGGGCTTCTATCTATATCAACCTATCTATGGCTGAAAGCTCAGTTTAGTCTGATCGTAATATTCACCATACATCACATTTGTTTACAGAGGTGCACACACACACACACACACACACACACACACACACACACACACACACACACACACACACACAACATATATATATCTGTGTTTTCTATTGCTGGTGTGATTAGGATGAGACAGTTCATTGGTTTGACCCAACTTTCCAACATTGACCTTGTATAGTTTATAAAATGCTTTTGGCAATATATCTTTTAATATCCTTTCTCTCTACAACTTTGAGGCAATAAAGTGTAATGTTCTCCATAAGCTAGCCACAGTAGTGCCATTAGTGCTACAATGGAGCACTCCCAGTCATTCTCACACTTTAAAGACCTGCTTGCACTCCTACCTCTCACTTCTGTTCATATACGCATTACCAGAGCCGGCACACACATGCAGGCACTCTCACATACATGTAGAGGCACACAGACACACACACACACACACGTCAGCCCTTGGCAGCGAGAAGGTGTTAATGATATACAACCTAATCAATACCATGCACCTCACGTATTGCTTTTATATATCCATCAGCTTGTATTATTTCATTACGCCGCCCTATAAAAGTCCGCCCCTGCAGGATGGTAATATAGGTCCATGAAAATGGGGGAGACATAATCTGACCGTTGACGGACGTGTCGAACACGTGCGAGTTGAACACGATCTTTGTCCGCGGCGTGCTAATAAAGCGTTCAGCAAAAGTGTAAAATGCTGCGTTCATCAAGGAGATCCGCTCTCCCCTTTACTGCCTGTAACACTGCAATTTCCCCTTGTGGGACTAATAAGGGAATATCTTATCTTATTTCATCTTATCTTAACTCGTGTAAAAGTTAATTAACATTGGAAACTTTGAAAGTGATGATTTTCCCCTCCCGGAAGAGACGAGTGCAACTTATTTACGTACAAAAGGCTGACTTTGAGCTACAGTTACAATGGGGACAAAGAGAGTGATCCAGGGCTAATGCAGGGCCATTACCCTTGTGCACCAAGTCAAGGGTGTGTGAGTAAGTTTCCAAGCCCCCGGGGAAGACAGCGATGGTGGTGGCAGAAAATGGAGTGAGGCATTCTTCTCCACGGGTCTACTCCAACCAGGCATGACACATTGGCCCTGACTGCTGCCCACTCCCGGTCATGGTCACCACAAGTTAAGAGACCAATTCCAATGCATTGCTTAAGGCCGGATAATCACTCACAGGGTAGGGTGTCTGAACATATGTGACATGTTCTTGAATGTGGTCCAGGCTCATGGTCGGCCCTCTGAATGGCAGCGTTTACACTCAAGCCTGTGCTTGTTTATCCAAGTAATTATGAATTAGTGAGTGCTCGACATGTATTCGCTCCCGTGTCATGTAACTACACGGAGATCATGTGGGAATCCTTATTAGCGTTATGAGTCGAGGAGAGATCACGTGCAACTGATAACGTTACAAAGCAATCGTCGCTAATTATGTCTAATAAATGACGACGACTCAGTTTCGCCCGAGTCGGGAGGTTTTGGCACACAAGATGGCTGTGGTAATTCATGTAAGGGTACACGTGTGGAGTTTGGATGGTGCAGCTCAGGGTGTGTGGTGGTCGTGTAGTATTCGGAGGATTGGTGGTTCAAGCCCTGGTTGCTTTGGAAGGTGTGTCGAAGTGTCCTCGAGCAAGACACTGAAGCCTTCGCTGCTCAAGCCCTGCAATGGAGTGGGGACCTGTCTGGGGTGTTTACCTGCTTTTCACCCAATGAGTGCTGGGATGGGCTCCGGCATGACTCCGTAACTAGATTTTGGATAAGTAGTTGAAGGATGGATGGATGGATGGATGGATGGAGGGATGGATGGACATTTGAAATTTAAAGCTGAGCATAGGCACTGCTGTAATCAGACCTTTGACATGGGATTTATGGGCCACTGAGATGATCCATGGTGTCAGTATTTGATGGCTTCAAGAGGCTGCAGCCATGAATTCAAAAAGTACTGTCACTTGTGCAATTAATTTCACAGTAAATCTGCACCATCTTTAAAATGCCTAATATGTCTGAGTTACCCAGTTCAGCTTCTTCAGGGCGCTGCAAAAATCAGCCTCCCCAAGACTTACGAGTGCTTAAAAAATATATGCATATA
>OMLC01036404.1:0-15590 GCA_900302585.1 Regalecus glesne
GACCAGGCATTTATTGAACCGTATTTATGATAGGCTGGAAGCAATAAAACAACACTATCATTGTTTGTACACAAGCCAGACATGTGCCAGCCTCCCTGTTTATTAATGGAAAGTAAAGGATTACAAATTAGTCAACTCATAGCTAGATATCACTGACAATGACCAGGCATTTATTGAACCATATTTATGACATACTGGAAGCATAAAACAACACTATCATTGTTTGTACACAAGCCAGACATGTGCCAGACTTTCTGCTTATTAATGGTAATTAAAGGTTGACAAATTTGTCAACTCATAGCTAGATATCATTGAGTTTACTTGCACTTTCTCTCCAAGATCAGCTGACATGGTCTACCCGTAGATTTTTTTTAATCACAAAAAGTATAACAGACAACTCTAATGCAGTGCATTAAACTACAAGCCAAAATACTGAGCAGAGAAGTAATATCTTCCCATTTTGTTATCAGGGAAATTCAAAGCCCTTGAGGATCCAATGGGCATTGGTTTATCGGCAGTGACAGGGGTATGACGCTGTCTAACTGAATTTGTTCCAGGCTGGTGACCCAATAAGAAGTCTTGGGCTCCTGAGGTTCATGCCGTCTGACAGTTCAAACCTCCTTTGTGCCGGAGTGCTTTGGTCCCCCATGGTCTCCAGAGAGTTATTTTGACACTTCTCAATCTCCACTGTCGATTGACAGACCCACACCAAGGCCAACAACCATGCATAACCCTGTACTGTATCTGTCCGTCTACATTGTCACCTTTGTGACGGGCTTCCCAGCCAATGCACTTGCCTTCTACACGTTCTGCAAGAAGGTGAGGCTGAGAACCACACCCATTGACATCCTGCTCCTCAATCTGACCATCTCCGACCTCCTCTTTCTCCTTTTCTTGCCATTCAAGATGCAGGAGGTGGTGAAAAACATGATGTGGGAGATTCCCTATGCTCTTTGTTCAATCTCCAACTTCATCTTCTTCGTGACGATCTACAACAGCACATTCTTCCTCACCGCCATCAGTGTGGAACGCTACCTGGGTGTGGCCTTCCCCATTCAACATTCACTCAAGCGCCGACCGATCTATGCTTTGGCTGCATGCATCTTCATCTGGATCCTCTCCCTCCTCCACCTGAGCATTGTCCTCATCATGCCCCTCATCTGCTCAGATAGTCCCAACTCTTCGAACAGCCTAAATAATATAGTTGAGCATAAAATGATTATCCCTGCAACACACTATTCAAATAACATCTCAAACAGTTTCATTTTAAAGGATCACTCAAATCCCAACCAGGACGTGTGCTATAAGAATTTCACATCATGCCAGCTGGAGGTTCTCTTGCCGGTTCGTCTGGAGATCTGCCTGGTGCTGTTTTGTATCCCATTCCTAGTATGCAGCTTCTGCTACATCAACTTCATCCGGATCCTCTCCAAGCTGCAACATATTGGACGGCGCCGGCGTCTACGGGCTATCGGTATGGCCCTTGGCACTCTGCTGATGTTTGCACTGTGTTTCGGTCCATACAACATGTCACACATCGTGGGGTATATCACAAAAGAGGACCCCAGTTGGAGAGATAAGGCCCTGCTGTGCAGCACATTCAATGCTTGCCTGGACCCTTTCATTTTCTACTTTTCCTCATCTGCCGTGAGGGGTGCCATTGGTAGCATGATGGAGGCTACCAAGAGCCGGCTGAACAGATGCATGTGTTGTAACACATTCTGGTTCAGGTGTAAATGGGTTGACAAGATGGCAAAAGATAATGCACCCAAACAAGAGGAAAGCAATGCTATCTAACTGCACTAATTTGTTATTCCTCAATTGTTGGAAGCAGGAAATGACAGATGGTCTTTGTTTTTGCACGTGACCATATGGGACTCATAAGATACAGTGTCAATGACTCTTTTGATCACTCGCTTATTAAATTCCTGTTCAGATTGTGGACAGGAAATAGAAATGCAAACCAGGGGAGGCAAACAGAACAACACCGGACAGCCCTACAAGGGTGGAGTTTCCTGAAAAGAAGTTTCATCCAGGTGCCAGTTAAGTGTTGGATTTGTACAGTTTAAAATATTGTTATGGATTGTCAGATTCAACTGATACATGACATCAAGCATTGTCTTCGTTAAATACAATTTTGATTTCAATAGATGTCATTTAACAGAATCTATTTTTTAGGAAAAATAAGGACAGCAAACTGAATATCCAAGCAACCATTTCGAACGCCATCCCTTAGCAACAAGTGAAACGCGGCACACAGGGATCCCATCTACAATATTTGAGTAAATCATTTAACTTTAGTGTGTGTATTTTTGTGTGTATATGAGAGAGAGAGAGAGGATGTATATGTGACTGTAAGGATAAAACAAGAGCAAGAAAGATTAAGAGTTAAAAAATGAGTGATTCTGAGTGCAAAAATTATGCATGGAGATCCATCACCCCATTTGAATTTATGATATGAAACATGTGTCTCTTATCTACACAGACTGGGAGTGATATGGCAGATGTTTTCTTTTTCCTTAATAAGATATATGTTTAAAATAAATTTAAAAAGAAACTTTTCAGAAAAGCACAGTGATTAAAATAAAAATATTTAATGAAAAGTGATACCATTATGTCTTTTGAGTCTCTGCTTTTGACATTAACATTAATCTGATATGAGAACACATTTGCTTCACCACAGTTTCATGGTTATTACAACTAGCTACAATTGGGAATGTGGGCAGTGGTAGGCTAAATTTACAGTGAATTGTTCTTCCAAAACGAGAATCGAGAACAAACCCCACACACTGCGAACATAAACAATGCTATCACACAAGGAAGTGCCTACATAAATTCTAATCCTGTTATCTGTGGATTAGGCTTCTGCCAGTGTTGAGCTGATTACTTTATCTATATGACAGGTGGATCAAGCATGAAACATTCGCTTTGACACTCACCCCAGTGAGTCATTGCAATGTGTGCAAGCAGTTACCAGCTAAAGACACAATTAGCAAATACAAAAAAATTTTAGTCAGCAGGTATCAATGACATATAGATACAAAATAACCAAAGCCAATCTACAAGGGAGTGTCAGCAGTTTTTCTCCATTTAAAGTGTGCACTAATATGTATGCTGCAAACAAACAGCAAATGGGAAAAACTGTGCAACAGACAACTTGCAGTATGGGGAGACATACAGAATATTTACTGACGTGTCCTACTTCATTCTGATATTTTCTGTGGCAATACAGGACATGGATTTGTGTGGTTGTTTGACAAGGGCTGAGCGCGTTGAGTTGAGCCTGATAAAAATCAGGAAATCCTCTTTTTTTGTTTTGTCTCATATTTCATCTCCCTTTTGTGGAGGACAGTAATTGGTCAAACATGGGTTGTGTCAATGTTGACTTTTTCCTAATAATGTTTGAGAGTAATGAAATTCAGCTGTAAAGAAAAATGACCTATAGGAGGTTTATATATGAGAGAGAGAGAGAGAGAGAGAGAGAGAGAGAGAGGGAGCGAGAGCGATAAAAATATGTGTTAGTGTGTGTACATATTTGTGCGTCTGCACACCCATTTGTGAGTATGGGTTTGTGATATTGGATGTTTTCATGTGGATAGATGTGAGTAAGTTTGGGGTCTAACTGTATTTGTGTGTTCATGAAATTACAGGCATTTAGCAGACGCTCTTATCCAGAGCAATGTACAAGTGCATCGAATCAAGGTGCAAAAGATACTGAAGCAACATTAGAACTAGGTAAAGATCATAGTGCTAAGAAGCAAATGCACAAATGAGCGAGAGCACATGTCATTAAGTCTGTGCGGTTGGTTGGTTACTTTATGAATGTATTCCATTAAATTACCTGTTGAAAGTAACTTGCTCTATTAAAGGAATGTAATCTTGCTACTTTCAATTATGTTTGGATAACCTCAATGCCATATGTGTGTGTGTGGGGGGGGGGCAAAAAAGGATATCAATAACATGACTTTTGCTTAAGGGCACTTTGTAAGACAACCACATATCCTTCAAAAGGCCAATGGGAACACCAAGCTTTCAAACATGAAAACAAACATTCCCAAACATCAGAAATTGACCATTCTCAATGAGTGGCACCCTATTGCCCTCATCCCCAAAGCCAGCAAGTATGGAATTTTCATAGTGTCCAGACAGAGGCACAGAGGACACCATCACCCGTGTCCTACACACCCTCCTCTCCCACCTGGAGGGGAGGGACATCTATGTGAGAATTCCGTTCGTGGACTACACGTCAACATACAACACCATTGTACCCTCCAAGCTTGTCAATAAGCTCAAGGACCTGGGGCTGAACAAAGCACTGTGTGACTGGATCTTGGGCTTCCTGATAGACCACCTGCAGGTAGTGGAAAAGTACACCACATCTCCTCTGACTCTCACTATGGGAGTGCCACAGAAATGTGTCCTTGGTCCTCTCCTGCATTCCCTCTACACCTATGACTCTGTGGCGACAAAGGCTTCAAACAGCATTGTGAAGTTCACAGATGACACAGCAGTTTTGGGCTTGATCTCTCTCAGTGACCAGATAGCCTACAGGGAGAAGGTTACCACCCTGGAAAAGTCGTGCCAGGACAACCACCTCTCACTGAACGTCTCAAAGACCAAGGAGGTCATTGTGGATTACAGGAGAGGGGGCACACTCACTCCTTCCCCTGGTCACCATCAATGATACAGTGGACAATTTCAAATATCTGAGAGTCAACATCCACAAGGCCCTGACATGGACTAGCCACATCACCACTGTTGTTAAAAAGGTCCAACAGTGTATGGCCTCATATGCCAAAAGAAATTTGGCCTGTGGCCCTAAATCCTCAAGGACTTCCACCGAGGCACCATAGAGAGCCTGCTGACAGGCGGCTTCACCACCTTGTACAGCAGCTATACCAGCAAGGATCACAAGGCACTAGGTGGGGTCATGCACACAGCCCAACACATCACTGGATGTAAGCTGCCCAGTCTGCAGGAGCTGTACACCCAGCAGTGCCTCAGGAAGTCCTTACAGGTCATTAAAGATTCAGCACACCCACACAATACCCTGTTTTTCTCCCTGCTGCCCTCAAGGAGATACAGGGCTCAAAAAATGCACCAGCAGACTGAAGAACAGCTTCTACCCTCAGGTCATAAGACTTCTTAACACACACATACATACACACAAAAACATACAAATCCAAGCACAATCTTATCATCTCTGCAATATCTGATTAGCACCTATGTAGCATCTTTGACTACTGGTCATATTTGTATCCATTATTGCTTTTTATACAGATCAATTGGTTTCTACTCTTACCTTTACCTATTTTATGCCTTATTCTGTTATACCTATTGCTTTATATTTATTGATTTATACTTGTTTATACATATACATACTTTTTACCATGTATCTCTATTTCACCTTTATCTCGTGTTTTTCTAATGGAGCCTTCCAGCTTCAAAATTTCACATGATTTTACTTGTATAACCAGAGTGACAATAAAAATCTTGAACGTATCAAAAAGGCAAACAGATAATGCCGTTTTAGTTGAAGACCTAGATTAAAAGGTACCCACCTTAAAGAAATCATGTTGAAGTGTCCCTGAGCAAGACAATCAATCTCTAACTGCTTGGGACAATGTATGATAATTAGCCTGGTGGTTAAATTCGGCTCATTTACATTCTAAATTTTCCTCAATATAAACTATCCCTATAAAGAAGATTTCATATTGGCTTCCATGACGCTATCCATGATCCATAACCCCCACCTCATATGTAAAGGTTTGCATTTTTTCATTAATAAATAAAATGTTCCCAAATTCTAAGGATGCACACACAGTGTTTAGTTCAGCATGTGCCAGGCTTGAAAAGCCTGGAAAATCATTCCCATTTTAAGAAAATTTTGTTAGTAATCTGAACAGTTTTTTTTTTCCTGTAACAATTGGATTATAGCTACATTTTTTTGTTTTCTGATTATGCAGCGCCTGTTAATGTATTCCATTACTCCCAGTGCTGGGGAGTAATGAGTTACATGTAACATTGTTATGTAATTTGATTACAAAATAAAGATAATTAAAATCAGTTATATTTCCGGAAAAACTGTGTAATTAAATTACAGTTACTTGTGGAATTATTCATTATTACATTTTTAATTACATCTGACCCATTTCTACAAAAAAGGCTGGAAATAATATCTAATACTTTAATTGCTTTGCATGGTTTTCTCATGCACTGGCTTGGCACAGACTAAAGTTTGATACTCTTCTGACACTTCTGATTGGTTCTCCTGTCATATTCAATATTACAGCGCCTAACACTCACCCAACAGTTGAATTGTTTCTTTCTGGAGTATATATATACACTCTGAGTGATTTAGAAGTTGCAGCAACAACAATGTCGATTCAAAATACATTCCAGTGCTGGAACTATTAAAAAAAATACATTTCATGTCGTTATCAGAAAAGGGCGCAAAAATAATTGTCCAATGCAAATAATGTTTGCCTGCCATCAATAGGTTGTCGACCTCCAAAATGTCCATGTCGGACCTTAAGGCACATCTGAAGGTATGTAGCAATCATCGAGTCGTCACTTAAAAGAATATGTGGAGGACATGCCTACCTTCTGCAAGCCACATTGTACTTCTAAAGTATACCGACAACGTTATTTGGCCCCATGTTTTGCTGGTTTAGTTATATCTAATGGTATTGTAGCTTTTTTTTTTTACGATATTTTTTTGGTGGGGGGCACGGTCGAGAAACCAAACCCAGGTCCTTGAACGTTAATGTATTCTTAACAACTTAGCTGGCAGGCATATAATTGCAAAGATGTGATACATTTTTGATGACTTAAAAGATAGTAGTTTATGTGGTCCTGATTTTGTATCTCAGAATGATCTCACAGTAAAAAGAGGTACTGAAGTTTAACGTCATTATAGCTGTTATTTGTTGTTGTTGCTTTGAATACTGCTGAGGGGTATTGTCCAAAAGAGGTTAAGTGAAAAACCTAGGTAAATTGACCCAGAGGGAGCGTTGATTTTTATAATAGAGGAGCCCAGGGGTTTCGATCTCTTAGCTTAACAAAGCCAATTGGCTCTTCTATTAGTAGATTTACTACTTCTTTTGGATTAATTTATCCAGGCTTGTCCATAAACCACCTTCTTGGAATACCCCACTGGAAGCATAACATTTTGAAAACAAATATTCAAAATATAGAAAAGTAATCAAAATGTAATTCGTTACATTACTTTGATAAAGTAATTGAAATAGTTACACTACAATTACATTTCAATCAGGTAACTTGTAATTGTAAGCAATTAAATTTGCAAAGTAATCTTCCCAACACCGATTACTACTCAAGCCTGCATTTGTGCATGTGTGTGTTAATGGGGCTTTAGTCTGTGATGTACTCAGTAAAAGCTCAGGGGTCTGTATACAGCATGTATTCTATATGTACTCTGTATGCAACAATATTGAATTGCCATAGAAAGCAAATCAGATAAAGAAGGTTTCTTTTTAACTGTATTGTAAAATTCTCAGTGAGACCTTGTAAAGATTCACGCTCCTGTAATAAACCCTGCTTATCCCAGGCAGAAAAGACATCTTAATAATATTCAGGCATCTAATCAACTTGTTTGGGGAAGTCTCTGATGTGCGGAGAGAGAAAAATAAAAGGTGATACTGATTAGGGCTGATTCATCATATTATCGAGTCGGACAAAATTAAATCAGGAAGGATGCACTGCTTTGTTGGTGGACATTTGCACTCTTCCAGAGAAGAGCGGCATTTGACTATCGATGAGAGGAATCACTAATTGATTAGAGTATACAATGCTGCAGACAATCCGTAGCCTTGGACCGTCTTACCCACATTAAAAACAAAGCAAGGCAAACACTGAGCTAGTGTGAGGAATTGTTATCCCTGAACTGTGTGCACACACAGTTCTGGTATTTTAATTATTCTGGCATCAATGTCACTACGATAAATTGCTAAACAGGTGTTGTTAGTCTGGTCTTACAGACAAAATGTTGGTATCTTACTTATTTTCCAATCCCAAGATGCCACAACTGTCAACATGATGATAAACAAGATAACATTGAGGATATTCACTTATATCTATTTTGTTATCAATTTAGATTGAATGCAGATTACTAAACTCAACTGGCCTATCGGATCCTTACCATAACCGTAGCCGCAATAAAACAATGTCTAAATTTAACCATCTCTAATCCAATATTGAAAAATGACCATCTCTAACCTTATACCGAAACCTAACCATCTGTAATCTAATACCTAAACATAAGAATTTATACCTTTTTTTTTACAAAATCTTCACAAAACAAAACATTAAAAAACATTTTTTTTGAAAAAAAGAATAAAATAAACAGTGACCTTGTAATTTGTAAGCGAATGATCAGAGTAGGTATCTTCAAGTCTGCCCTCATTCATGGACAAATTGTATTGTATGCAATGGCAGAATTTGATTTGACACATTGACATGTAGTCTTGTGAGGCCAGACATTAACGTACTTATCAAGGTATTTTATCTTGTTTTCAGTCTCATAATGCTTATTTAAAGACATATCTGGTAAAAAGAAAAGCATCCCCACTGGTAGATACCGTTACTTGTTTCAAGTGCACTTGTTTCATGATAGTGGTGCACCTTTGTTTAAGTGCACTTTCTTAAAATAAGTAATATTCTCACCGGTAATGGGATAAGATATTTTCATTAGGAATATTTTGAACCATTATGAGAGTTAATGGAGATTAAATACAAGTCAAGTAAAGTCAATCTTATTTGTACAGCCCATACACTGATAAGCTTGTCTTTTTAGAAGTGTGTAATAACATTTTATGTATGCTACAGAACTTTGGCAATCAATTATATATTGGTAACCGAAAGCTTGTTGCAAACAAACACTTTGTATGTGAGACTTGGTCAGGTGTTGCACGGAGTAGTTCATACACCTACCCCACTCAGGTAAAGGAAGGCAGTTAAAACAAGGGTTTGGGCAGGATGGTCACTCATCCCACAGGTACACTCATTCACAGGATCCTTGTATCCTGGGAAATTTGGGTGGGGGGGACTCAGGAGGAACAGCTTCTTTGCTGCAGCAGGTAACAGGGTTCCTAACAAACAAACAAACAACAGTTCTTGATATTACCGTTATGACTTGTAACAATGTTTACAACCACAAATGGTAATGATCAGTAACTTTTTTTTAAAGTGTCTTAAAGAAAAACAGCAAAAACCAAAACAAAAGGCAAGCATAAATATAAAATAAATCAAGACTAATTATATCTGATATAATGGGGTCTAAATGGGACTAGACCGAAATACAGCAGAATGCAATTGGTAGAAAAATTTAACTAAAGTCATTAAAGTGGAGCCAGTGCAGCAACCGGAAACAATCCAATGGAGGCTCCTCTTCCACATGAGGGATCTCCACATAATAATTTGGCCATCCTTCCCTGACTTGTTTTCTGGTGACTTTCAATTCCCTGGGAAAGATCGATACAAGGCCCTGCACACGGTGCCAGGGTGATTATTTCTAGATCTGTCATGAAACTGCTCAGGCAAAAAGATGAACTCAGAGGGAATTTCACATGACTTGAATTTTTATAGATCGGAGTTCAGCCCAGGTCTGTTTGTGAATGGCTTCAATGCTTAAACAGTGTGTCTCTCATGTTCAAAGGAGTGAACTGAGAGATAATTCCAAACATGGCGATATATTATTACCAAATGAAACGAGAGGTGAAGCCGATACATGTGGAAATGTGTTCTGTCCAGTCTGCATTACTGCTGATTTTCCCTTCTGCAAGATTGCTCTTTAGTTGCTCTCGAACTCTCCCAGACTGGATATTTGTATGCCATTTCACCCAGATGACTTCATTATCTTTAAATTCAACCAAAACCCCAATCCTTACCATAACCCTAATCTTAACCCAACTTCATCCCTTATCTTAATTAATTGTGAAGCTCCAGGGTAATAATGTACAAATGAGGAGTCCCAACACCTTCTTGAGTGTGGAATAACTTGAACAACTGGTGAATAGAATTGCTGCTACTATGAAAAGTCTTGGATAGATCGACTTTGCATCCCTCTATGGACAGAATTAAGGCTTCATTTAACGTAAACGTTGCCTTTTGTCACAAAAATCTATATTCAACTCCTGGCAGCTGGTTTTGAAGAGAGGACAGAGTTGTTGCAGTGTTTTGGATAAATGCGGTAAGTAAAGAAAATACAGTGATGAGGTAACATATCTTTAATTGCGGCAATGTATCTTGGCTCTGTGCTGTAAATCATTTTTGACAGATTCCACAAGTAATACTACCCAGAGATGAGCATTTCATGTCATGAAAGAATCTAATCTTCTAATCTTCAATCAGCAGAATCTAATCTTCTTCACGCTGATGGGCTCATTTTTTCAGCTATTATTGCAAAGGTATCAAAATTACATTGAGAGTAATACATTTTCAGCAAAAACACTACTCACTGCAGCTTTAACTATCTGTCAGAATAGGAAACCAGCAGTACAGGGTCATTTGTAATCAGATAATTGTTGGTTTGTTCCCTGGCGCCTGCAGAAAGCATGTGGAAGTGTGCTTGAGCAACAGTGAGAAACTGTAAGTGATTAAGCCCTGCGTTAGGATGGCGACCTGTCGAGGGTGTTTCTCTGCCTTTTGCTCAACGAGGACTAGGATAAGCTCTACCATGACTTTGCAACCCAATTGCTTTTAAGCAGTTGATGATGGATGGTTGAATGGAATAAGATTTTTTTTTTTTATCGATTATCACAAGTCTTTTGACTGAATACCTTGATATAGATTAAGTGGTGATATTTCAGGGATGACTATTGGTGCTTATATATTTAAGAACAGGAAAAGTATGATAAATTATCATTAGTGATGATGACCAAGCTGGTAGAAATTCATTGTTTTTTTCATTCAGCTAAAACAGTTGAATGAGTTCATAATGTGGTCTCAATTTACTGTAATGCAGCCTTTAAGACCAGGGAATGAAAACATTTAAGTTATATCACCATACCACATAAAAACGATGAATCAGTTCATCTAAATCTTTCATCACTCATATAAGTTATATGTCTATTCTAAGCTGATTGCTGGGATTTCCGCCCTTATAAACAATACAGTTGTACAATGACCAAAACAGCCATTCTGCATTTGTTTCACCATGATTTTTATCTTGACCTACAATCCCCCAAGGGGAAAGACAGAGGGGCAGCAAAACCACCCAGAATCCTACAGTGTAATCTCGTTATTGCCACAAATGATTTTTATTTCTTCATGATGATGTGCTGCATCAAGTTGGGGATGGGATGCCTTTTTGAGCAACTGGACTCTGTACTGGAAGGAATTGACCGTGAAGTGACGAGAAAGGGTAGCCGTTTCATCCCCAGAAAAGAGAAAAGAAAAGTTCTAAATAAAGTCCACAATGGTCTCCTCGTCTTTTATTGTTCAGGATCAGATTATTGTCTGAACATCACTCACTCAGATGCGGAACCTCTTTTCCTTTTCCCCTACCAGATTGTCTTTTATGTGCAGCCAAGTTATCCAGGTTTTTGACTATGTTCTGCCCGTCTACTCATGTGTAGCAATGGATGGCCCTGGCCCACCAACTTGGCTCTCAGGCTCACTCAATCAGAAGGCTTCCTTTTGTACTGGATCATCCAGTGAATGGTAGTCAATGAATACAGTTTCCATTATGTGACTACACAACCTATAAAAATACCTATAACAAGTCTTGATTCTTGTTTACGATGTGAGGATGATAGGATAGAAAAACGTGATAGACAAATTAGTCCATCTACAATTTAGCATTACTAGGTCTATTTCTAGGTGTCCTGATTAGTCCCCATGATGCTTGGCATGTCATTTCCTGACATGCACGCACTACCTGAGCCACCGCAGCCAAATGATAAGAACAATGAGATAAGACAAAGGGACAACATTCAATATGCAGTTCCTCTTCAAACATTAATCAAAATAAGAACATATCAATAGTGAAACACAAGCAAAACTAGACCTGAATAAACCTTAACTCCCTGCCTATTTTCTTTGTTTCCTTGTTTCAGAAGATTAAGCTTTTTAATTCAAAAGACATTGAATGCAATATTTGGCAACTCACTGTGACAATTTCATTTTGTGAAAAAGGAACGTCAAACTAACTGTTTCTAATTAACCCGTCACAGAACAGCAGCATTTCTAGTTAGCATGAGTGTATCACAGTAAAGTGATTACAGAAATAAGCATGCAACTGTTTTTTTGAATAATATTAACCTTGAGCTATGACCGGTTGAATAAGAAAAGACTGTCAAGAATCATTGAGTGAGCTATTCTTGCTTTGCACCTTGTCATAGCTTCCTTTTGTGTCCTTCACAGGGCTAATGTCAATTCAAGCTCTGAAAAACAATGCAACATGACAGCAAAAGTCCTCTGTGATGTCAATCTATGAATGTGATATATCAAGCAAGAGCCTGTTAGTGCAAAATAGCGTTCCAAAATATCGAACCATATGATTGTCACATTTCTCCCTCTGTGGATGGGGGTCAGAATTCATCCACCGTATCCCTGCGTGTCGTAAGAGGCGACTAAAGGGTTGGCGTCTGAAAGGGCATCCGGTCATAAAAACTTCGCTCCATAACAAAAATTCATGGAGAGTCAATGACTTGGAGGAGACGAATCCATGGACCGGTCAACCCCCGCTAGCGGGGAAAAACGGCCGGAATACAAATCCTGTTTGTGTGTGTGTGTGTGTGTGTGTGTGTCACATTTCACTAAGCAGTGATAGATCAATTCACACAAATGATCAATTAAAAAGAAGAATGTGAGGGAAGGGAAACAACATCAGCCATATTAGTATTAGTACAGATAGTTGTTCTTGTGTCAGAGGCAGCAGTGGTTATCAGCCAATGGCAATGGGGGGGCTCAAGTTAAGTTGCAAGGTAGTAAGTGGAAAAAGCTCCTACCTTTGAATGAATTCCAAAGCGCATGCTGCATCATGTTGGTACTAAAGGTTGAAATTGTAGCACCAAGGCTACAGTGATCCAAGGCATAACGGATGTTCCTTCACACAGCACCTCTTTTTCTGTGCTCATCATCCATTGTTAATTTGCGTTTCAATGGACCTGAAGATAAGATTAGAAATTAGAAACCTAACAGTTAATAGAAATCACAAACATAATGGAACCATATTCTTCAGATTGATTATACTCGTAAAACAAAGTGTGACGAATCAATTACATCAAATTTGAATGAGTGATTATGAAAAATAACCAAATGTCTGACAAGAAGTGTTGCTTCAATAAGAAAAGGAAACAGTTGTACTACAAAACTATAAGGGAAATCCACTTTATTTGACATGTCCTACAATTAAATTTTTACTCAGCATTTAATCCATCCTATTACAGAAGAGTAATGGGCAGCTACAGTACCCAGGGAGCAGTTAGAGGTTCGTTGTCTTTCTCAAAGACACTTCAACATGCTTTCTGAAGGAGCCGGGAATCACAGCAGTGATGTTCCAATTATTAAACAACCTGCTTTACTTCCTGAGCCATGCTACCCCTATGTGTACACACACACACATTTCCAATGGGATACATAATAGTGAAAACAGTAACTACCAAAACAATAAATGTTCAATAATAAGTATCCTCTTTTTTGGCATCTGACGTAAAATTTTGCCAAATCAGCATGCAGCTTGACATCACCATGCTGGATTAGTCCAGGCCTAGGTTAACAATGGCCGCAATTGGTGCTCTGACCTCAAATTGTACTGATGGATACAATAAAGTCTGCTGTGGCGACCCCTGCAAACAGGATGCAAGCCAAAAGAAGAAGTATTCTTTTTTTCTGTCTTTATGGTTTAGTAATGTTGGAGATTATAAACAATTTAGATCCCATCTACTTGTTACTACCCATTTATGTAAAACTGAATGTAAAAATCCAAGGCCTCTGAAAATCCTTAATGGAACAATAATGAAAAAACCTTAGTGTTTGGACACATTGCCTTTATTTAGCTCATGTGGTAAAAATGAATCCAACTGTAATTCCAGATTATTAATCTTATTTGTTTTGTGTGTTTTTACTTTGTGAGATATAAATTAGATGTATTCCCTGCCAAATGTCTTTCACAGCTGGCCTTTATGACAAATTAATTTAAACATTTCATTGCCATACAGAGAGGTGATTCAAGAGATAATAGGGAATTAAGAGGTAATCTTGTACAGACTAAATTATTCTAAAGTACTATAATATTGTAACGTAACCTCTAGCATGTCAACACTTAAAACACATTAGCTAACCTTTACAACAGTCAAGCACAAACAGTGAATTTAGAAGCGGGCTCTAGAAAGGTCTTGGAACAGTTTTATGGTAGTTTGCCCATATGGAAAACACAAAGCATCATGTTAGACTTACTACTTAATACATTACTCGGAATATTTCAACGAACTTCCAGCACAGGCGACGGTGTTACTTTAATGTTAAGTTGTGCAAATGGAGACAGAATGCTGACGTATGCTAACTCTATTCGTCGGCTAGCTAACGTTAGCGATAACATTGCAAATACGAAACGCTTTAGTCAGCTTTATAAGAAATAAGTTCTAAATAGCAGGGAATTCAATGGGAGAAACCCCGACTTTAAAAAAAAGTCATTTAAAAAAGTAATTTAAGAGTAATTTCCTTACATTTTGATGCCTGATGGAGGGTAATCATGACGACTTACCCAGTGAGGCTTTCTTAATCAAGACAGCTGTGGACACCTGTGACGACAGGAATGGCGGGTTGTAGTGAGGCCCAGCATGTATGGAGACAGACCGGCAGGCGGATGTGCTTCAAAGTTGAAATCGACATAAAATCCAAGCGGATTTTTTTTCAAAACAATAAAATAAAAATATTGTAAATCTCGGTTAATGTTTATTGTTAGAGCCCACACTTTTTCTTCTCTTTCCCATAATGGTCAGCTGTTTTCATTATATTTCCCGCTAACAATGCCAATGCCACTATGCTTCAATGGATGCCGTAATGGCTGTAAATAATAGCACCACCGTTATTTACAGCCATTACGGCATCCCTTTAATCACATGTTTTCCCACTATATCGCATAATATTTTATAGTACAGTGCTCGCTATACTACATTAATACAAGTCAATTTTATTTGCATAATCTATTATCACAAATTTGCCTCCGTGGTTTTTATAGCAATACAACATCCTTTCATTAGACCCTCACTTCAAATGGGGAACTTCCTAAAAATGCATAGTGGCTGTTGTATGGACATACTTTACAGAATACAACACTGAAAGAGGAAAGCAGAATTATGGTGGAATTACAAAATGAGGATGCCAAGCTGTGTCCAGATGCTGCCAGAGCAACGCAGGAGCTGAGGCCCATAGACCACCATCACAATGCAAACCTGGCTGCAGGACAGACTGCACACACATAAGGGAGGATCACAGTGTACCAATCACAGGGAAAAGGAGAAGGCTGTAATGGCTGCACAGCAGGATACCGATCAGATTTCATTGTGAACTTGCATCAAACATTTACCATTCCGTGAAAACAAACGGAGCTCAGTTTGATATAT
>OMLC01036405.1:0-10296 GCA_900302585.1 Regalecus glesne
TGTGGGAGTCCACTGGTGCGTGAGAGCCCCTGTCATCGGCCCGCTCAGGCTGTCTTCTCCAAGATCAGTTATTTAAAATTCATTACTCCCCCACATCACAACCGTCTCCCCTCACGTCTCTGTCTGTCCCCTCTTTCACATCAACTTCTGCCCTTCCAAGGCATCACTTGATAGAAAAACCCCATTGGCTGACTACTTCAGTTTATCATTTATCATTCTTGATCTCCCCCGGGCTCTCCGATACCTTCTGTTTTAGCCCACTGCTAACTTTCTCTGATGTTGCCCCCCCTGACATCTGACAGAAAAGCGGGGAAAAGCAGAGAAAAAGGGGTAGGTGAACTGCAGGAACCTGTGTAAGTCACAATAGACTCAATATAAAAATGCTGCTTTGTGTCGCAGCTTGTTGTTCCCCTGTTGTTGTGCTATTAAAGATACACATTGGAATAGCAAATTCAATTCAGAAGTTGGACTTAACAGGTGAGGGAGACAGAGACGCATGCACGGTGAAAAAAATAAATAGCCTCCATCTTTACTTATTGGCTGCATGGGTATGTGCGTGGGTCTCCCAATGTTTCAGCTGTGCATGCGTGTCAGTTTAAATAGGCACATTTGTATTCATTTGGATTCCTGTTTCCTCAGCATTACTGCAGGTATACACTTCACTTCCTTCTAAAGGGCTGCCAGCACAGCTCTTTCTGGGCTTTTTCCTCTCCTTCCTTCCTTCCTTGCCTTAATCCATCCATTCTTACTTCCTGCTGGGCCCTACAGACTATGGCTCCCCCTTTCCCCCTTCCCTCATCCCTGGTCTCCACCATGGCAGTGGTCTTCACATCATGTCTATTCAGTCCCATCCATAAACTGACTTTAGTGACCACGAGATCACAGTTCAATGAGGAGACATAGTGAATAAAGTTAAGGATTTATTATAGCTCGGCATAGCTCGGTGGGTAGAGCAGTTGTCTGGGAATAGGAAGGTCACAGGTTCGATCCCCGGTCCCGTAGAAAGCGTATCATGGTGTCCTTGAGTAAGACACTTATCCTCCAACTGCTCTCCAAGTGCCATGTGTTGGCAGCTCACTGCTCCTATACAATAGGATGGGTTAAAATCCAGAGAAATCCAAATTTCTCCTTGCGGGACTGATGAGGGAATCCTTTTTTTTTCCTCTTGCCATGCCTTTCTCAGTAACACAGGCAGGAGTATTAACCGTAACATGCATGTGGTTGTTGTTTTTTGATGGTGAGAGCGAATCAGAACTTCCAGGGGAAACCCAAACAGACACGGGGAGAACATGCAAACCCCCCAGACACTGTGGGGTTCGACCCAGGACCTTCTGGCAGTCAGACAATAGTGCTGACCACTGGGCCACCAGGATGCCCTGTAAGGCTGATGAGGAGATGAAACGTATAATATGCAGAATCTAGGGTAGCAGTTAGATCAAACCAGTGACTTTCCAATTATAAGACAACCCACTCTACCTCCTGAGCTAGGCCACCCCTGAAATGAAGAATGATGATAGATGAGAACAGGTGACATGATCAGCTGATAGCTCAATTAATACCCAAAGACCATGACCGTAAGGGGAAGTGTGAGTTAATATGCATGAGAGATGAGGATGGCAGGGTAAAATTGATATGATTACAGGCCTATGTATGCCAAAGATAGTCTTTCTGACCGAACTTTCACCAAGCTCCACAGTTGTGTTCCTCACGTTACTATACGATCACTATAGAAACACAGTATGTTATAGCATCTGCATAGCAACAGCATACCTGCAAGCAGGAATCAGCGATGCCATTTGTGACAAAAAAGTAATAAAGTTGTCAACATTCAAACATTTTCCAAATCACCTATTCCAATTGAGGTTGTGGGGTCATACTGGGGCCTATCCTAGTGCTCACTGGACAGAAGGAGGGGAAACACCCTGGACATGCTGCCAGTCCATCACAAGGCAGCATTTGCAATGAAAATTTCAAATCGTACATGCTTGATCTAGACATTACGTAAAAGCATGCTTTCATGGAGAGGATGCCCTGAGTAAATGCATGTTTCAGTATCGTGTTTTAATCTCTATGGACCACAATTTATTCCATTGAGTTTAGGATAGAACCGATTTTTTGAATTGTATATGAATATAGAAAAGTGATTGAACAAACACTTCATAGTATATAGAGTGACATTTATAATCTCATATTTTCATTTACTGTTGGTTTCATTTTTGTGTAAGTGAAATCCTTTGACTAGAGGTGACTGATATGGTCTAATAATCCTCTGTAGCCGTTCTGTGTTGTATTGTAGAAAAATTCAGGCTGGTTTGGTTTAATCAGTTTAACGGTGTTTTTATACATAATCAACAATCCAGGCAAGGAAACCGCGAAAAGAGTTGAATCTGTTCACTTGGACACAGCTGTATCCAGATGAACGGATTCCACATTTTTGTAAATCGGTTTAGGAGTTTTTGAATACAAAAAGTGGGCGTTATAACTGCCAGTGGTTACCAGTACAAATCCTTCTCATTTCAGAGAGAAGCCTCGGAGAATCACAGATCTATACAATGAACTATTGATTTTTTAACAAACTATTAAATGATTGAAATTTTCATTGATTGTGGTGCTAGTGAGATAGTTGTATTGACCCCAAAATGGGTGTCCACATTTCTTGGGAATGATGTTTATCGATTGTCATCAAAATTGACCGAACGGTCCTGTGGGCAGCCATAGACCCTCAATGCAGAAGAAAAAAGGACACCCCCCCCACAAAAAAAACAAAAAACAAAATGAAAGCTAACAGGAACAACATCCCATTAGGCTTGAATCCCCCATTATTGGTAGATCAGGGGTTCTCAATCTTTTTTTTCCAGAGCCCCCCTTACTCAAACTTATTTTAATTGGAAAACCCCCCTTTATAAAAGTTTGTGTGTATATATATGTGTGTGTGTGTATATGTGTGTGTATAGGAGCAGTGAGAAGTCACCATGAGGACACCTCAACATGTTTTATGCAATACTGAGGATCGAACCCAGAACCTACCGATTGCCAGACAACCGCTCTACCCAATGAGCTATGTTGCCCTGCACATATCCCGATTAATACCCACATTGGGGTGGGGAGGCATGGACTTAGATGGAGCTTTGGGGATTAAGACCGGACGACCTTCCTGACGCCCCACGATTTTTTCGAACATGTGGCCTCTGGCTAGTCAGTTCTTGAAGTGTGTGCGCTTCCGCTGAGTTACCATGCCCGTCCCCATTAACTAGAAGATGACACGTAATAGGATGGAGGAGTGAATCATGTCGCTGTCTTTCCCTCAAATGGAATCAGACGAGGCTTGGTTAATCATCTCAAGTGAAACGCACACAAACTAACAGAAAACCCACCGCAATGGATTTAAATACACACCATCACACACACACACACCTTAGCCTGCTTCCTTACTAATCCTTCTCACTAATGCTAAGTGACATCTCTGAGATGATGGATGGATAAGTCTGGATGATGCATACTGACAGTGATGGACACATAGCACGTCAGGAGCTGAGACTCGGGCACAAGATTTGACCGGAGACCGGCCATCCTGCTGCAGGACCACGCTCCTTCCCCTCTGTGAAAAACAGGCCGATGCAGCATTAAGATTTCTCATGGGGAACCTTGAATACCTTAGTTACACTACAGTCACTACGTGTTCAGACTGACCCATGTATTATCCACAGCCTGACCCTTGTTGTGTGCCGCACAGAGCCCCGGTGCCATACGTTTAACAGACTCAGCTGTATGGCAATAAAAGCATTCGGACTTATCTCTGTATAACCATCCAGCTGCAGCCACTGTACCTGTTCCACCAGGCTGTGTTACCGGGTAGAATAGCCATAAGAAGATTCAGAGCAAGAACTGATGCAGGGGTGTGATAAGAGCTCTGTGTGTCGTAGGCACAGAGCAGAGAGAAATCCAGGTAAAAGGAAGGAGGAGCCCTGGTTGTGGATGTGAGTCTATAATTGAAGATGAATGCTATTGAGCTTTTTGCTGAAATTTAGTAATCAGAAGATTGGTAATTCAATCTCCGATTCCTTCAGAAAGTATATTGAAGTGTCCTTGAGTAAGACACTGAGCCCCTAACTGCTCAAGCCCTGGGATGGAATAATGACCTGTCCAAGGTGTTTCCCCACCTTTAACCCAATGAGTGCTGGGATGGGCTCCAGCATGACTCCACTACCTGACTTCAGATATAAATGGTTGATGATGGATGGATAGATGGATGGATGGATCTAACAACGGATCCTTTTCAAGGTCATCATGGCCAATACTAGTATTGTTATGAATATGTTATCATGTGATACCAACACTTGTCTTAGTTCCCACCAGTGGAATCTGCCTTTTATCATCATCATGAAACTGGGATGTTTAGTCCTGATTTAATATGAACTACTGCCCTATCTCCACGTTCCTGCATCGACTGAAGGTGAGGCCAAACAACTTCCGCTGAAATGAAGAAATATATAACTTTCACTCCTCATTACATTTTCAAACATTTTTGTTCTTATAGTTATTTCACAACAAATCAAGACTTAAAAAGAGAAGAAATGTATTCATTTGTCAGTGTACATACATACATACATACCATGAAACTTGTTGTTTTTTTTTGCATTTAATTCATCCTATTGTAGAGGAAACATGAAAAGCTACAGTGTCCAGCTTTTTTTTAAAAATTAGTTTCCTAATGCCTTGCACAGGCAGGAATATGAACTCTAAGCCGCATGTCGTTTTGATGGTGGAAAGAAACCGGAGCACCCAGAAGAAACCCACACAGAAACACATGCAAACCCCACACAGACAGGACCTGGGACAGCCTAGGGTTTGAACCCAGGACCTTTTTGCTCTGAGGCAACAACGCTGACCGCTGAGCCACCGTGCTACCAAAAGCCTGCCTTTAAAATGGTAATCTATCCCACAGCTACCTCGAGTGACAGCCATTTAAAGAATAAATATCATAAATATCATTAAGGAGGAATTCTGCTCACTTCAATCATCACATGACTCTTTGACAAATGTACAGAAGGTGAATAATTAGGTTTATCTGTTCAAGATGTGCTACCACTGGTCACATTGAATAAAAGCAAGGCCATAACATAGACATCTCTTTGTAGGCTGTAGCACGACCATCTATACCTGTTGTCATCGGCACATTAACACATCATCATATCAATGCAACCTATCAGGCATCATTTTTTTAAGCAGTTATTGGTTGATGCTGATAAGCTGATTGATACATCTGGCACCTCTGTTGATGTATAGTGTAAAGGTCGGGCATTGGTTTGAGTGAGGGTCAATAGGAGGGGGCCCAGAGGTTTGCTACGTGATCAGTCATGTCTGAGGTGATTAGCTGCAAGAGGACAGGTTGAATGGTGGCGTGGCCTTCACCATGCACCATCCCTGCTGCACCCCTGCCCTTCACTTCCATCTACAGTGTCACTATCCATCCGTCCCTCCCACACTCCTGCCTCCTGGCCTGCACATTCCTTCACTGCCTCTTTCTCTCTGTCAGTCACTGCTCATCTCATGTCACCCCCCCCCACACACACACACCATCTCTCTCTCTCTCTCTCTCCTTTTCCAGACTCCCTCTGTATTTCTTTCTATCTGTTCCTCATCTTTTGAAAATATCACTTGATCTCTACCCCGTCTCTTTACTGTCTCGTCTGGTCTTCTCTGTTCTCTTCATCCGCAGACCACACAGCATATTTGCCTCTTGCCGACTTATGCATGCGGGTCCATAGATCTAATTCCGCTTTTGCACCAGATCCTCTGAAGAATCTTTCAAAGTTTTGGGTTCCACTTTGCTTTGATCAAACACATCCTGACTGACCTCTGCTGTGGCTGAGTGGCCATATTTTGCCTCACATACAGGTTTTCCAGTGTGAAGGAAAGGGGTCCATTTTTACACGTCACGATTAGTCCCCACGTTGTGGGGGTGACACAGACTTAGATGGAGTGCGAGATACCCTTCATTGACCCCCCACGGTGGGTGTAAAACCATGACATCTGGCCTCTAAGTTCCCAAAGTGTGTGCACTACAACTGAGCTACAGTGGTCCCCTGAGCTTCAGGTGTGAATACATTTTATTTTTAGCAAATTCCAAGTTTGTAAGCTCTAGAGTATCTTTTACACTTCTTATCTTTCCCAACAGGCCCAAGATCCTGCCTGGGACCTGAGCTTGAAGACAGTTTGCACCACACTAGAATAGGCATCAGGAGCAGCTAAGAGAGGCTGGGATCCAGGTCTTTTTAATGAGATTTGCTGTCCTATAACTTATCTCCCAGTAATAAGTGATTAAGGTAGTGTAGAGTGATATCTGAGCGTCTGGTTTCTCCCCACCGCAGCCTGTCTACACACATGGCTGTGTCTCCCAGCCTACGACACTCAATATTATTGATTACATGGCAATTGTGTCTGACTTGCCGTAACCTCGAAGCCACCCTTTAGAGAGACACTAGCGGGCCTCAGCCGACCGTCAAATCGATGGATTATCACAGCAGATCAATAGCAGGTTTCTTTCTGCCCTCTTTCTTAATAAAAAAAAAGACCTCGCTTATTGGAAGAGTGATCAGAGACAGATTATGGAACATTTGGCCATGTCATGGAGGAGGGAGGACCAGCGTTGCTCGGATGAGCCGAGTAATACTTTTCCTTGTTGCCCCTCTGATCACTTCATATCCCGCATGTCATACCCCACTCTCCGAAAGGCTTACTCAGCAAATCTCCCTCACATGACAAGAATGCAATGCAAACGGGATGGTGTCTTTACAGCGCTGCAGGTAGTTCCTCACTAGCCAAACTGATGATCAAACTGGCAGGACAGGCTGATGACCTGAGTCATGTGCACTAGAGCGTGGTGAAATGAGCCGCTGAAGAACAAAACTGATGATGTATGTGTGATGTGACTGTCCTGACACCTCCACCAAACGCTATGGGAGCACTGGATGTGTGTGAGTGGAGGAGGAGGGGGGGGTGAATGTATGGCACCTGGGGAGGCAGTAATTATCAGGAGCAAGATGGGAGTGATGTGAAGCACCACATCCCCAGTACACACACACACCACACACACACACACACACATGTACAAAATAAATAAATAAATGATTCCCTTATCAGTCCCGCAAGGGGAAATTTGGATTTCTCTTCATTTTTGACCCAACCTGTTGTATAGGAGCAGTGAGCTGCCAACATATGGTGCTCGGGGAGCAGTGTCTTGCTCAAGGACACCTCAACATGCTGTATGCTGGACCGAGGTTCGAACCTGCAACCTTCCGATTGCCAGACGACCACTCTACCCACTGAGCTATGCCACCCCAATAGGAGCAGTGAGCTGCCAACATATGGTGCTCTGAGAACAGTTAGGGGTTCAGTGTCTTGCCCAAGGACACCTCGACATTCTATATGCAGGAATCAATCCTGCAACCTTCCAATTGCCAGACGACCGCTCTACCCACTGAGCTATGCAGCATGTTCCCCACAAACACCATCAGCAGTGGGGGGGGCTCAGCATATTCGCAACTGGCAACAGAGACTGCAGTTGAAGCCCCCCCCACCCATGCCACATGGGGGCACAGCTGGGTGATGTAGTCAACAGAATTTGTCATTTGAATGCTGTTGAGCTGTATCTGTAGTAGACACGACAGAGGGACATGATTTGATGTTTGGGATGTTGACTGTTCTGTGGGGGTGTCCCCATAGAGTAGTCAGCATCCGTATTGTAACATTGTCTTAAATGCTCTGGGCCTCTGCTCACGTAGCCAATGAATGTGTATATGCACGGTAATAGATGTAAATGAAGTCAATTTTTCCTTGTTTACCTGGAGAACATATTTGAGCTCAAAGAGGCTGTGATGAGTTCAGTAATCAATTTAATCATCTTGATAATTAAGACATTATACTCCAAGGGTATTTGATTTGGGGGCCACTCTACTTCAATAGTAGAGCATATGGTTTGGAAGCTGACAAGCCAGATGCTGGCGGTTCGCACCAAACACGGGATGTAAGGAAGGGAATCCAGCCTTTATCTCCCACGCTCCATCTAAGTCCATGTCCACCCCTAAAATGTAGGAGCTAATCATGACAGGTAAAACGGACCTTTCATTCTAAAGATCCATCCATCCATTGTCAACCACTGATCGGAAGTCACATTGTGGGGCCATGCTGGAGCCTATCCCTGTGCTCATTGCGCAAAAGCTGGGGAAACACCCAGGACCAGTTGCCAGTCCATCTCAGAGCTTGAGCAGTTAGGAGTTTAGTGTCTTCCTCAAGGACACATCAATACGGTTTCTGCAGGGGCTGAGGATGAAAGTACAAATCCTGCGATTACTTGATGACCGTACTATCTCCTATGATATTCTAAGGATGTTTAATGAAATTACTTTTACCTAGTCTTTTGGTTGTATATATTAAAATAGAGAATACAAGGACAGACTCACAAAATGAGTGTCTTGCTAAATCAAAGCAGAAATCGAAATAGCAGAGAGGAGGACAATTAACATTCAAACCATAGAAGAAATGGAGATGTGCTGTGTCCACTGTAGCTGAGTGCAGGCGGACGAGACAGTGGCTGCACTGTGATTTTAGGCTTTTAGCGGTTTTGTGGATTGATCGTAGCAAAAAGATAATGATGCACTCCATGCATCTACAGACTAAAACACACGGATGACTATGTTGTCATGTCTCAGACCCATTTGTCCAGTCCTATTCTTACATTCTGACTCAGAAGGCAGCGTTTTCCTCCCACTATCTATAAGCACGCAACATAATTTAGGAAACAAAGGCATCCAATGTCCTGATGCATGCTGAATAATCCAGGTAAGGGAATCACAGAAAAGGTCCAACTGGATCAGAAGTTTATTCAGGAACGTTTTGTCACTCAAACAGGTGACATCTTCAGTCTGAGGTGACGGCAGCCTCCCCCCCCTTATGAACAACGCAGTGACACCACACAACAAAAAGCTGGGTTCATATGCAAGTTGGTCACTGACTGCACATTCAGTGGTAATGAATACTGTTCACAAAGGATTGGCAAATAATTGCAACCCATCTACAGGTTAGTGGCCTCTCTTTCAATGATGAGGATGTTCACATAGGCATCCTCCCTTGAAAGGGGCTTTAAAGAGCATTTACGTAAAGCGGGAACCACCATCCGTGAACAGAGGTGGTGGCCTGAGAGCACATCTGTGATCTTCTTACAATACAGTGATTGTAAATATTACCAATCCTCTGTGAATAGAACTCATTGTCACTGAATGTGCAGTCAATGACCAACTTGCATATGAACCCAGCCTTTTGTTGTGTGCTATCACTGTGTTGGTTATAAGGGGGGATAATCAGTTGAGCTTTTTTCTCTCCTCATCACTCCAATGTTATGACAGCAAATACACTTACAGCTTCCACTGTGCCGAGGTCTTTTTTCCGTATTTGCATGTTGGTCTAAAATGTGTGGTTCTTGGCGATGCCTCCTTTTCACTTTGCCATTATCCACTGTAATGAGCTTGGCAAAGCTGTCCCAATAGACAGCAAACTGTGTATATCAGACAACATAAACACAGACAGCTGTGTCAGAGGGCACGCTATAGCCTGCAGAGACTCATTCATCTCCTTTGTCTCGCTCTTTGTTTGGGCCCAGTTGTTCTGCCACAGCAACAGATGCTTGAGCCTGTTTCAAGCCTGGTTGACAGATCAAAACACACTATTTAGTGGCTCCTCTCCAGCACAGGTGACCTATGCATCTGCACACTTCACCTCTCTCTTTTCGTACTGCCCTGCCTCACATCTCTCTTTCCCTTACCATTAGCCTCCCCGCACCCCCTCCATTGTTTCAGCCCCTCCCCAGGGCAGTGTCCCATGCGTAAATACCAACAACGAGGATTTGTAACACATCAAAGCTGCCATCATATTGCCATGTTCTGCATGTTAGGCTTGTAGCGGCTAAGGTTTAACATGGTAAATGTTACTGGCTTAGACATGAATCTCCAATAAATGTAACAATACTTCTAAATTGACTTCTTTTTTTAATTTTTCATTCTTAATGTTGCTTTTAGTTCCGTTACAATTAGATGGAATTGATTCGATGACAAACATCTCTGCAATCGTTCATCCATCGTCAACCACTTCTCCACAGTTGGATCGCAGAGTCATATCATACACACACACACACACACATATATATATGTGTGTGTATATATATATATATACATATATGTGTGTGTGTATATATATATATATATATATATATATACACACACACACACACACATATATATA
>OMLC01036406.1:0-20651 GCA_900302585.1 Regalecus glesne
GATTTTTAGAACATGCAAGGGTGCAGCTGTACCTGTGTTCTGGGCAGTATCTCCGGGTCAGCTGGGATCCTTGCCAGGATTTCACACAGCACGATCCCAAAAGAGAAGACGTCCACCTGTCAGTTAGACATGAGGACATATCGAGTTAAGGCACATTCTCTCTAAAATGAGACCGGCCAGTTTCCCAACCTGTTCACCATCTTGGCCATATTTCTGTGCCCAGTTCGACTGTACAAATATATTAACGACAGACATGCTTTGTTGGACTTGAAACCTTTATGGTAAATATGTCGGCGTTTCTCTGTCCAGCAGTTCATCTATCAAAGTAGAGACGTCGTGATGAAGTACTTGTATTCCATCGTTCTCACCTTTCGGTCGTACGGCTCTCCTCTGAGCATCTCGGGGGCCATCCAGAAGGCGGAGCCCACCAGCGACAGCTTCCTGCCTGGGTCTTTGACAGGAAGCTCCACCACCTCCCTGGCCAGGCCGAAGTCTGTCACCAGGGCCTCCCTGCCCCGAGGTGTCAGCCGGATCAGACAGTTCTGGAAAACAGGATCAGGGAATGAATAAACGTGGGAAGAGCTGGCCCAGAATGTTGGCCTAACCTAATTTAGCACGCTCAGTCGATATCAGTCCCCGGGTTCTGAGGACCTGGGCCAACCGGCTGTCTGCTGTTCTGTGTCACCTCGTCAACCTGAGCCTGAACCATCGACAAGAGACGGATGTGGAAGAGCAACACTGAAGCTGTATGTGAGAGGGGGATGATCAGACTAGGTAGGATCCTTCAGCGTCTGCAGCAAGACGTAGGAAATCCTCTACCAGCCTGTTGTGACCAGTGCACTGAGCGTCCTCTGCTGCTGGAGCAGCCCTGGAACCAGGGACACCAGCAGACTTGATGAGCTGGTTAAGAAGGATGGCTCTGTCATCTTGGAAACCAGACACATTTGAAGTTGTGTTGGGGAGGAGTAAACGGAACAAACTGTTATCTATTATGGATAATTCTGACCTCCTTCTCCACCTCCCTCTCCACCTCCTCCTGCACAGACAGAGAGCTCTTTTCTCCAGCTGACTGGCTCATCTTCGCTGTCACCGGGATCGATATGGGAAGTTTTTCCTGCCCAAGGCAATAACTCTCTACAAGGCCTCCCCTCTTGTCTGACAGAGAGCTCTGTGAACGCTCAGCTTCAAGGCTTCTCTCCTCCTCTCTGTTCTGCTCCCTGGGTCACTCTTCTAATGCTGGACTTGCACTTCTTTATACTCACACTCTCCCTCATGCAGTCTTAAAACTTTACTTTTCACACTTGTCTCAGGTATTGTAAAATATCATATGTTTATGCATGTCTTTATCTATTGATAAATTTGGGATCAATAAAGCACATTGATTTGTCTGTCTGTCTATCCTACCGTAGCTTTTATTACAGAGGAGTGCAGCAGAGGGCAGTCAAAGACTGCTGGCCATCCATTGGGTTTTACATCTGAACACGTGTTGTCAGGAGCAAAACAAAACAACTCAGCTTTTAATTTCAGACACAGGATCCCTCATGGAGTGCCACCCCTGTGACACTGGACGCCCTGGTTAGTATGTAGGACTGAGCAGCGTCTGAACAGATGTCTAGTATGAGGTGGGTGTGTTCTGCCAGCTGGTGGACTGAAGACCTTCATCTAGGCACCGCAGTTTGAGTGTGAAAGGTGAGAAGTGTGAAGCTCTGCTTGCCTTTTGAGCTTTCCACATCAAAACCGAGACAGCCAAACCACGGTGATCATGGAGGCTGCAGTGGTGAGACCTGGTCAGAAATGGCAGCATGGGCGGTATGCGCTCATGGTCAAACCACACTGATCACTTCCATCATCCCGCTAATTGAATTACAGCAGTCAGGCCTGGGTCATCACGTCTGGCCCTGGTTTGTATGCAGACTGGTGTGCCCTGTGACCAAGTAGCTGGATGTCCAGCCACACCGCCAGGTTGTCATTAGCAACCTGTACAGAGGGCTCAGCAGAGGTTGCCATCACCACCTTTTCAACGCGCTGAATAATTCAGGGTGGACCTGGCCCCTGGCGATGGACACTACGGCATGACAATGATGGCTCAGGAGCCAGAGTCTACTGCAGACTGAGGCCGATGGCCGCCCTCACTAGTCCACACATCATAGTCTGGTGGGGAAAGCACAGTGCTTGGCCGTCAGAGGAGAATGAAGCAGAGTACTTTCCCTTCACTTAACCAAGAGGCCTGGACGACCCAGAGGGGGACACTAGTGAACCCAGAATACTTTATCCAACCTAACCCCTATACCCATGTGAGGCTTAGCCAATTATGACCCACTAACTTTGAACCTCTGGCCGTGGTTGGAAACGACACAGCCGGGATTCAAACACCAAACTGCTCTGAACATAGGTGTCTTAACCCACTACACCACCGGAGGCCCAATGAAAATAACTAAGAAACGTGAGCTGCTTTCTTTATCCCAGCTCTATAACCTTCATAACAACACATGGTACTAGTGTAATGGAAATGTGAGGTTAAAGTACCAAGTGATCATCGGCAGCCCACTGCAGAGTGGCCACATGTGGTAGAGCTTTGTGCAGGCTCATTTAGACCTATGGGTAATGATGATGGGCTAATTTAGACCTCATATGCTATGGTACCTTTATTATAAGGCTCAAATATGTTTTTCGGCTCTAGACTGGTTTTATATTTTCTCCAGAAATGGCTCATGATGGTGATGGCTGCTGGTCCCTGGGGTAGGGTGTGAGGGTAAGGAAGGATCTTGAACTCTGATCCACTGGCACTCAGAGGCAACATAAGCCAAAGCAGATGTAGTAATACAGTGATTACTGTGCATCTTATGTGTGTGTTAAAATAGGGACGTGTGGAGTCTGTGTTTATATCATGCGGTTTATGGAAGCTGAGCATGTTCTCACGTTTTCCTTCATGGAGAGGCCCGTTTTACGTGTCACCATCAGTCCCCATGATGTGGCAGTGGACACAGACTTGGATGGAGCTTGGGGAGATTGAGGCCAGATGCCCTTCCTCACGCCCCACGGTGACTTTGAACCCGCAGCCTCTGGCTGGTCGGTTCCCAAAGCACACCCTCTACCACTGAGCTACCTTCCTCCATTGTTGGAAAACGCTCCATAGCACCTTCATCCTGATCGGTATTTATGTGCTTGTTAAGGTGGCTTAGCTCAGCAGGTAGGGCGGTCATCTCGTAATTGGATTGTTGGTGGTTTGAACCCCAACTCCAGCATGTTGAGGTGTCCTTGAGCAAAACACTCAACCCCTAACTGCTCCAGGCCTGTGATGGAGTGGGGACCTTTCCAGGGTGTTTCCCTGCCTTTCACCCAGTGACTGCTGGGATGGGCTCCAGCATGATGCCTCCACTTTGGCTACGCGGTTGACAATGGATGGAAGTGTTGGTGTGGGATTGTTATTGTCATTGTACTTTAATGACCTCCACTGCAACAGATTCCAGTCAGCCATGTTGTTGAATCTTGAATCAGTGAGGGTCCTCACAAACATAGGAAAACCAGATGTGTGGGAGTGTGTGTGGGGGGGTGGTATGACCAGTCTCTGTCGTGGTTGCCAGGTTCCACAGAGGTGATGGTCAGTAATGCAGAGGGACAGAGCAACAAGGTCAGACCATTGTCATGTTGAATACTCCTCACAGCCCATTAACATGCTTGCTATGTACATCGAGTGGCTCTCTACGTCCTGTGAGAAAGGACGCCAGGCTCTTTACACACTCTCTCTCTCTCTCGGTCTCTGTGTCTGTTGGTGTGTGTGTGTGTGTGGGGAGTGGATTTGGCTTCCGTCTCCATAATACCATTTTGCAACCAAATGATTTGCTTTCACTGCGTCTTAACAGGGTTACCCCCGCCTGGTTCCCTGCTGATGTCATTAGCCGTGGCACAGCCAGGCAGCCATCCATCTGTGGACAAACAAACAATCACCTTAGCCGCAGTGGCTGGCGTGTTTGGTACAAAAGAGTGGATGGGAGATTAATTGCTGGAGGATAAACCCAAAGCCCCACTTCTCATGTGCTCTGTGTGGTCATAATGAGACGGCTCATTCTCAGCCTTCCGCCGGGGAGCCTGCAAGTCTGTGGCGTGGATGCCGTCTCGTAAAAATAGCACAGTCGCTCATAACGAGTTTGACTGCACGAGTTGAAGTGTCTGAGTGGTCCGATGCCGGAGCCAAACGTCCATGATGTCATGGTTTCACCAAGGGAAACCAGATTTAGAAATGAGCCGATGAGAAACAAATGTTTAAGTCGGCAGCACTGAATTCTATGGAAAGCTGAAGCCCAAGGTTTGCAATCCTCTTTCTCTCGCTTCCTGCAGACACGTTCTGTTTCAGCAACAGAGATACTTGCTTTCCTTGGCTGCGAGGTGAGTTTAGTGGTCAGGTTTTGAGACTTGAGGTTGGCCTGCGAGGGCGGCATAATGACAGACTGCTGAATGGAAAAGCAGCCACGGAGAGAAAGGCCCTGCGGCTCCTACTGGAATACAGGCCAGATGGAAAGACCTCACAGTCCAACAGAGCTCCGCAGCTCGCTCCCGGCCATCAAGTACACACATTTCTACATGTGTACCCCTCCGATTAACGCAGACACACACACACACCCATTCATGCATATACATATGCAAATGCACAAATACACTCGGACACACATATACACCTCTACACACTCAGGCAGACACACGAGGGGTCCATAGGGCCCGAAATGCTGCGGGTTTTCTCATGTTCTAGAGAGGTCAAAGGTTATGTTCAACTGGCAGCTCTATCAAACATGTCTCTATATTTCAGACATGGTGCATATCCAACTTGGCATGCCATCCAGTCCACATGCCGTATCCCAGTCGGACACCTGATCATCCATTTGATCCGACGCTATGCAAACACGTCACCAGAGGTGTATTCATGTTGGTGCCTCTCGGCGGTGCATTGTGGGAGTTAAAATCGGTTTGACATCCTTACCTTAGAGTTGAGGTCTCTGTGGTAGATGTTCTTGAAGTGCAGGTAGATCATTCCTCTGCTGATGTCACAGCCCAGGTCGACCTTCTCTCTCCAGCAGAGGGGCACGTCCTTTCTGGCCAGCAGCTCCTCCAGACAACCCCCGCTCACATACTGAAATATACCAACATTCCCCAGTGTTACAGGCCCATCAATAAGCCTTGGTTAAAAGTGAACTTAGCCAATAGCTCTGATTATGTGCCAGTCAGTACTGCCGAGTACCGCAGCTGATTTTAAGAAATAAAGTCCTCACTGCGTGCCATTTACTCTATTGATGGAGAAATCAGTGTCGTCCTGCTCTGTTTCCCCTCACAGAGCCTACATGCATCAAGATGCATAGCTTCACGCTAGGAACTGGAACAGCAACAGGAAAATAAATTATTTCCCTGCTGTCCCGGAAATGATCAGGAACAACCGTCGGAGTGTTCCGTGTGCCATCCCTGTCACAGATCGACAGAGATAAGGTTGAAAATCAGTGAAGTATACCTTTAAAATGAGTGAGACCTCAGAACTGCTCAAATCTGATGCATTTATGTGGTAAAAAACAAAGAAAGAAGGAGAACAGTTGTGAATACTGACTGGCTGCTCCGCTGTAGAGCCCAGCCTTTCCTCGCCGTGGGAAATGAACTGGCTCAGCAAACAACCTCACTGATCATTATCGGCTTAAGTTCTTTTAAGTCTGCGGTGATTTTTTTTTTTCAACTGAACTCGCCCACAAATGTGCTAAACACACCTTTGACTCTGATGTGGGAAACGGTAGCACTCACCTCTAGGATGGGGTAGAGTTTGTCATCCTTCACACAGATCCCCAGATACCTGGACAGATGGGAGACAATAGTTCTGTCATCAGTTTAAACTCTCACATTTCTCTCCTTTGTAATGGGGGAAAGGTATGAGAGCCACAGTGGCCCAGTGGTAGAACATACATGTCAGGCAATGACAAGCCAGGCGTCATGGGCTCGAGCCCACCGCGGGGTGCTGGCAAAGCCACCTGGGCCTTAATCCCCCAAGCTCCATCTAGGGACATGTCTCACCCCCACCCCTCTCGCTCTGATTTAATGTGATTGATCACAACATTACAACACGTTCCAACTCCATCCCTCGTAACTTTGAACATTGAAGTGGTGCCGTGGAGGAGCGGCCGTCTCCTGGCTTTTGGACGGGGCACCTCCAGTCACATGACCTCGTCACTCAGAGTTGCTCTAGGTTTGGTGTGTCTGCATCGATGGACTGTGTCTGATCATCGCTGCAGAACATTGGATGTTCCTGAGGCTCCGTCTCAATGCAGGTATTAGAACGTGGCTCATATCCGGGACTTCACCGACCCCAAACCTCCTCGACCTGTTTAAAAAAACTACAAGAAACCCGCCTGGTGTATGGCTGAAGCCTGTTATTTCCCAAGCCACCCTCTAGAGAGAAGCCTGAGCAGCACTCTAGAGAACAACGGTCTCCACAAACCCCTTCACAGGCACAATGAACGGCACCACCTTTGTTTGGTCAGGCCCGGCGGGGCCTTGTGTGCCTGGTACCTCCTCACCTCCACTTACATCACTACCTCTCCATGGAGCGAGCTCCGCAGATAGGCCAAAGGCTGAGATAACCTCGCTGACGCGACCTTGTGAAGCAAATCGAATGAAAGGAGATTGCTTGGACAAACGTTGATACGGCCCCTCTAGCCTGGCGTCTCGGCTAACCTCCGTACACGGGAGAGGAAGGTGTTGAATGACGTCGAGCTCTCATTTAATTTGAGTTCACGCTCACCGTCGGCCACGGCCAAACTTCACTTCACCTGAATGAGATCGGCGTCTACGGCAGAGCGCGTTCAGGCCGGTGGCCATTAATTCCAGGCTGTTGCTAATGTATTGGCTTTCATGAAGCAGAGATGAATCACTGCTCCTTGTGTGAGCTGCAGGCAGCACCTCTTTCTACGCGAACAAACTGATAAGAAGTCTTTTATCAACTACAAGGAGACCTCTCTTGGTTAACAGGGCAACAGATAAACTCTGGACCGTTATGCAACGGCATAAAGCTCACTCCAGAATAATCGAGTTAATTCACAAATGATAGATGTCCTTTTGGGATCCTTTGGCTCACAATTAATCGATGCACACTTTGTGATTGATGAACTGAAATAGTGAGTTGCAGCCAGATGTTGTGGGTTTGAACCCACCATGAGGCCGTCCATCTAAGGCCGTCGTCATCCACTTATCTGAAGGTAGGTCACTGACGTATCAGTTCCAGCACAGATACCAAACCCCCTTCTCCTGGCCACATCCACCAGCTCTGACCGGGGGTCCTGAGGTGGTCCCAGGCCAGTTTGGAGATATAACCCCTCCACCTGGTCCACAGTCTACCCCGTGGTCTCCCCCCAGCTGGACGTGTCTGGAACACCTCGCTAGGGAGGAGACAAGTGGTGACACGTAACAATGGACCTCTCGTTCTCATACACGTATAGTTGCATGTCTTATCTCCTAATGCGTAGCTGGAAGTGGTGTAGGGACAGAGAGAAGGAACGCTTCTTATACAAGTGAGATGTAGAACAGGAACTGAAAGCCAAGAGGGCAATGACATGGGGGTGGTGCGGGGGACGTGGGAGTATTGGTGAGAGAGACAGAGAGACAGAGAGAGAGAGAGAGAATGCACATGGTAACTCCACCGAGGGGAACACGTCAAACACGTTGGTTCATCATCACTCATTCTGAATAGCCTGAGGGTGTTTTCACATGAGAACTCTTTATGTGGGCTGGGCTGCACGCGACCATGAACTTTGGTTCATGTTGTTGGCGTGAAAGCTTCTTCTTGGCATGCGTCAACTGAACTGAAACGAACTCGAGTCCACTTTGTAAAGGGAGTGCTGAGTCGGTTTCATGTGAATCACAGTATGGTCCAGGATTGGTATGAAAGCGAGCCGGTCTAATTTTAGTAAGGGAACTGTGAATATAGCAGAATATATATATGTAGTGTGTTTGTGGTTTTTAAGGAAGGAAAGCTATTTGGGGAAACTGGCCAGCAGCGTGTCTCTAGTGAGGACTCCTCTTTCTGTCTGTACCCTGTGCTCCTGACAGCATGGGGACTAATCATGACATGTAAACCGGACCTCTCATTGTGCAGGAGCAGTGAGCAGCCATAGCGCTCAGGGACCAACTACGGTTCCCCTTGCTATTGCCATGCTCAGGGTCACAGGCAGTCTTCATCTTAACATGCATGCCTCTTTGGTGGCGGGAAGAGACGGGAGCATCCGCAGGAGACCCACGCAGACATGGGGAAATCATGCAAACTCAACATGGAAAGAACCTGGGGACGGGATTTAAACCCCGGACCGTCTTCCTGTGAGGCAACGGTGCTATTCTCTGCACCACGGCAAACAAAAGGGGGAAGACGGGACCTAAGAAGAAAGATGTGATCCAGAGAGTGTTCCAGGGAGTGTCTTAGGCAGATGCTTGCAGCCACTTGTGAGTGCTTGGGATTAATCACCAATAAATCCTGGTGTCTTGGTTTTGCGGACACCCCACAACCAAGAGAACAGCTGGAACCCACGCCACAACAAATCTTAAGGTACCCCGCGCCCACAGGAGTGTGGAAGTCCTCTTACAGATGTGGGAGAATCTGCTGCACGTAAAGCAGCAAATGCATTTGTTCACGACCGCCGATCTCCTCGAGAACTTTTGTTGCTGGTTCCCATCATGTTGGTTGCAGCATCAAATAAGTAAAAATATCAACTTTAAAAAACCATCACAAATTGTGATTAAACTATTTCTTTTCCATTTTAGCTTGATCAAATCCAAGCTCTTGGTGGGAAGTAGCTTCTGCTAGTTGATGTACTGTGGTTCAGAACAACAGGGTCTGGTTTGAAAGGAGGATGGGGTAGGTAGGAGGGCGAGGCTGTGTCCACACCCAACATGTTTACCACAGCATACTTGTTTAGTCTGGTTTAGCTGGTAGGAAGGATGTCATCTGAACTCCAACAACCACACCGAGACTGCCTGAAAACACGCGTTTCTCTCTAAGCATCTTGAGATGCTGTTTGTGATGCGTCTGCTAGCTGGGTGCAAAATTAATAGCAAGGTTCCCCAAAGGTCTCATCAAGAGGGGAACAGCTGAGATGGATAGGCGTGCAGTGTTTTTACATCGGGTACCTGGTTCCTATTGACCAGGTCAAATCATAAATGAGCTTGAGAGTAAGAAAGCCCTGGACAATTTTAGTGTGTTTGTTGACATCTACAGGTTAAGCATCATATAGAAAACATAACAGGACGAACACGGCTAAAGCTATGGATAATACTAATACTGGGTCTGTTGGATGCCGATAGACGTGACGACCCATCCAAATCAAACAGAACCATTTTTGTTACTAGCTGCTGCGGCCTTCATCCTGCTGTGCTAACATCATAATACCAGGACCAGACTGCCATGTTTATAACCGTGACATGGCCGTTAACCTGTCGGGAGTTTAGTTGGTCTTCAAGCATGTCATAGAAAAGTCAGGATTGTTGTGCATGGATTACCTGACGATGTTGGGATGGGAGAGTTTCTGCAGTAGGCTGATCTCTCGTACAATGCTGTCCTGGTCCACGTCGTTCTTGTAGATTTTCACCACCATCACCTTACGAGATGTGGTGTGCATCACCTGAAACCCAGATAGAAGTCGAGGTTATAATAATGGCATTGATATAAAAGTCTTTATTACCATCCACTTCCAAAGAAAACCCACAGTCATATTTCCGACTGTAGCAATATGCTGACATACTCTTAGCCATGAAAGACTGTTTCTTACACAGAGTGTATAAAGAATAATTTCAGACCTCATAAAAAAAACATCTGGTTTTATGGTTTAGCTTTGCGATTGGACTTCCCTTTCATTTTTTTTCATTATCCATCCATCCGTATCGTCAACTGCTCATCCAGAATCGGTCATGGAGTCATGCTGGAGCCTATCCCAGCACTGGTTGGGTAAAAGTCAGGGAAACACCCTGGACAGGTCACCACTCCATCACATTTATTATAACCCAGCATCATTCCTTTTTGCAACTCGGTACTCCTATTTTTGACTGTATTTAGAATTCATTTTAATGCAATAATCATTCCACACTACAATGTGGGGCCATGGTAGCTCAGTGGTAGAGCGCAAGCATCAGGGAACGGCAAGCCAGGCATCGTGGGTTTGATCTTACTGCAGTGCATCAGGACGGGCATCCACTCTTAGTCCCCCATGCTACCACTTGGTCCGTGTCCACCATCACAGCATGGGGACATGCTGACATGACACATAATTACAGACCTCTCAGTACTAGTAGAACTGTGGTAGCAGTGGTAGAGATGTATTTCTGGTTATTGGACTGTTGTAAATATTGGACATGTAGAAGGGTGAGCAAGTTAAATTAGCTTGACAAGTGGATGTGAGAATGTAAAACAAGGGCAGCAGTTCACCCCAGGTCAACTTCTTTCTATTCATAGCTTGGTTCAACTTTTCCCATGCATCACAGATCTGATAGTGAGGTCTTGTTTTTTCTGTCTCTCGTCTCTTAAAAGCCTCTCCTAGGTTGTGAAATACGCACACCTCACCCACTTTGTAAGGTGGTTGGAAAAAACAAGCAACTGTGAGGTGAAGCCATTCCAGCAGCTCTGGCAGCACCAGGTTTGGGAAATAAAACCCTTGGCCAGAGGAAGAATTCTCCTCATCAGCACTGCAGATCTACCTTCATTCTTTCAGCTTCACGTCAAACTATGAATGTGTTGCGCATCCACTCCGTTTGGCGAGGTCTCCTCTGGTCTGTGGCTCATTTCACCTGGGACCGAGCCTAGAGTCGTATGAATTCCTCCCCTCCCTACCGTTTCACCCCAGCCCTAAGTTCACCTGTGAGGTCAGATCTCAGTTGGGTATCGCTGCGGGTACCTCCATAATGCTCTAACGCTCCGGCCTCTGTGCACACCGGTGGGCCAGTTACAGAATGACAGGAATGTCTCAACTGGGAGGGGCAGCAACAAAACCAGCTTTGATGGCACAGCTCACATGTGGGATGGCATGAAGGCAGGCTTGGCTGAGGGAAGAGTACAACGTACCTTGTAGACTTTGGAGAAGAAGCCACTGCCAATGAGCTCGGCGCTGAAGTTTTCCCAGAACTCTAGCTTACGGACAGCCGTGCGGAGCTTCTGCCAGCGGTCCACGTGGTAGTACTGGTCTGAAGACTCGCCACACAGGGTGGGGCTGGTCGGCTCCGAAGACACGTCCACATCGCACATCCTGGGGATGTCCGCTGAAGGTCACAAAGCCACATGAACAGCAACAGAAACAAATCAAAACAGATGGATGAGGGACACACATGCAGAACACACTTCAAAGACAGACTGGCTGTAAAAGACTTGAGAATGAGAATGGCAGTATGCTACAGTGAGGAAAGGACCTCCTATCCCCTCACACACACTCGGAGTTGTTGAGGGCTGAACGGGCAGTCGATGCATTTGAATGTATAATCAGTTAAGGTGCAGAAGGATGAAAGAGAAGCTAACAAAGGCCTGATTTCTCTCCGCTACTCAATGGCTGCATGAAGCTGGAGAAGCGCTCGCCGCTCAGTGGCAGGAAACAAAGAACTGAATAATGTGAGCATGGAGGGGACGGGCCTCTAAGCAGAGACGATGCTCAGAGATGTGAATGAATGAGGCTGATATGATGGCCTTTCTGAAAGGGTCAGTAAAACAGATCAAAGATAAAAGGGTAAAAGTAAAAAGTACGACTTTAGTTCCCATGTACCAATGTCTAGCCATAACCTCGGGCAGCGCTAGCTCAGCGGTGGAGTGCACGCTTTGGGAAGTGATGAGCCAGAGGCAGTGAGTTTGAACCCACTGGAGGGCATCAGGAAGGGCATCTGGCCTTAATCCCCTGAGCTCCATCAAAGTCCGTGCCCACTCCCACAACATGGAGACTAGTGGTGACGTGTAGAAATGGACCATCATCCATCATCAGCTGCTTATACAGAGTCAGGTCATGGAGGGATCGGTTCTAGTAGGGACCTCAACCTCCCCTTCTTCTGGCCACACCCACCAGCTCTGACTGGGGGTCCTGAGGTGGTCCCAGGGTGGAGATATAATCCCTCCACCTGGTCCTCAGTCTACCCCGTGGCCTCCTCCCAGCTGGACGTGTCTGGAACGTCTCACTAGGGAGGAGACCAGGTGGCCTCCTGACTAGATGCTGAACCTTCAAATGAGCTTCAAACCAAAGCCACTGCCCTGACGTAACGGTCTCATTTCTGTCTAATGTGTCCGGCCCTCAGAAGCAGAGCAGCTGGCTCAACCTCAGCAGGGTGCAGAGCAAAAATGACTCCATGGTGAGAACCACGAAAGTTTCCATGTTCTTCACTAAATGACTAGAAAGAGGAGCTGACCCGGTCTCTGCCACAGAAGACTGTTCAGCCCCCACTGAGGCTCACAGTTTGTGTTTGTTGTTTTGTTTTTATTTATCTATTTGTGCAGGACAACAGCGTCCCAGTTGGACAACGATGCTGGTGTAATGCACACGCTGGCACAATTGGCAGGGCTTTGTCAATCAAGTAGGAATAGACCCCGGCTATTCATCTGCAGGGACGAGCCCACACACAGAGTGTTTTGTTCACACACACGACTCTGAACTCCACGAGTGTGTGCTTACAAACACGGTGTGTTAGGAGAGAAACGCTTACAGTGCAGCCTCATCCTCTCTCTGGTTCACTGTCATGTATTTACCTCTGCTCTTTAACACTCACTCTGTCCCTCAAACCCTGTCTCACAATCTGCTCTGGACAGTTTCACTTCCTCCTCTCTCTCTCTCTCTCTCTCTCTCTCTCTCTCGCTCTAGCTCTTTCTTTCTGTTTTTTCTTTCTTTCTTTCTTTCTTTCTTTCTCGTCCCTCTCTCGCCCGGGGTTCATTTCATTGATCTCTATCTCTTTGATAGCAATCTGGCAAAGTAACACTGTCAATACTGAGTAGACCAGGACACAGAATAGAATACTGAATAGAATAGGAGTGAATAGAATAAGGGGCAGCATAGCTCAGTAGGTTGGGTGGTTATGTAGACATTGGAGGATTGGTGGTTAAATCCCCAGGCCCTGCAGAAAGCATGCCGAAGTGTCCTTGAGCAAGGCACTAAACCCCTAACTGCTCCCTGGGCACTGTGGCTCCTCACCGCTCCTGCACAATAGTGAATACTATTTGTACAGCACATTATCACAAATTTCATGGTATGGATGTAGGATGTCTGTCTTGGGAGAGAGAGCCCTCCTCTGTGGCTCTCCCTGAGGGTTCTTCCTATTTTTGTCCCTATTAAAGGGTTTTTGAGGAAGTAGTTCTTTATCTTATGTGGACAGGGCAGGATGTTGTTTTAATGTAAAGTCCACTGAAGCACATTGTCAATTTGTGATAATGGGCTATACAAATAAAACTGACTTGATTTGACGACCCAACTTCAGATAAGTGGTGGATGATGGAAGGCTGGATGGAAGGCTGGATGGAAGGCTGGATGGATGGATGGTGTATTAAGTGGCCCTCAAATCATACATGGTAAAACAAAAGCTGCGTTCTAAATGACCAATATTTCATAAACACGAATGGTTCAATTATTTCCATCCCATGACAAGTCTGTCCTCCGTCGTTCTCTACGTACGTTTAAATCTGTTCAGCGTTTATCTCCTTTCCACTAACAAAGCTGCAAATAAGGGGCTCTCAAAAGGCCCAGATAGAACGTAAAATGGAGAAGTTAGACATGCAAAAATATGTTTCATTGCTCACATGTCATATGCATGTGTATTACATGCAAACGGGGTTGAGTGAGCTTTGACTGGAAACACATAGCCTGTGTCTGAGCCAAGCTTCCGTGTTCACTTCCCACATGCTCTTTACAGGTGTGAGCAATATTCCACAACACCGGGGGACTGCGGGTCAACTGCAGAGTTCTAAACCTTGAACATTGGAGTCAAAAACTTTCCACGGCCACTCAAAAACATGTTTTCTTGAAGAGGGCATGGCGAATAAACACAAGCTAGACTTCCTGCGGTTAAAGGCCTGTTTCTCTCAACTGGCTGTGATCTTGACCTGCATCCGCCCGCAGAGACCTTCACTGGAAATATCACATCTGGCCATCGCCCGGCTGACGTCCCTGAGGCTGATAAGTGATGTGAGACTTTTCCCGTAACGCTGCCTCTCAACACGAGCTGCTCTTCCCTCAGAGCAACGCCCAAACTACACCGGGCTGCGGGAGGGATGGCACGGCCGCTCAACTACAGGAGTATCTCGCTGTGTGTGTGTGTGTGTGTGTGCGTGTGTGTGTGTGTGTGTGTGTGCGCATGTACCGGGTTTTTCTATCCTAGTGGGGACCAAACGGCCCTGTTTGGACAGAAAAACCTGAGACCACCGTCCTTTTGAGAATATTTTATGGTCCCCCTCCCCCCAAAAGGAAAGGGGTCTATTTCAGGGTCAGGACTTGGCTTTAGGGTCAGGGTTCGGCATGTAGCTATGATGGTGAAGGTCAGGGTTAAGGGCTAAGGCAGGAATGTAGTCGATGAGGAATCCTTACAAGTATAGGATGACAAGGTGCATGTGTGCGAGTGGGCTAGCACAGATACTTGTGGTATGTTTGTTCTCTGAATCCTTGCGTCTCTGGCCGTGTGGGTTTTGGGGCACCTGAAAGCGATCATTTCTAAAGGCTTCTCTTTCAGTGTGGGCTGTGTCACTTCTAAAGGCGACTCTATCAGCGGGTGACGTCTAAAGCGGATGAGTCATGTTGGCCTCGCATTTTCATACAGACATGACAAAAGTTGCACCATGGATACCATGAAGTTCCACCCGAGAAGATAAATGTCAGCCAGCAGATTTCCTCAATCTGGTGTCGTTCACACAAAACTGTCTTGTTAATGAACTTGGCAGGAACTTGCCAGAAGATGAATGCTTGTGAGACACACACTGGCTGATGGAACACGGCAACTGGCACCAAAATACAAACGCAGACACATGACGAATGAAAGGAAAAACCTGAATGCTTGACCCCTACAGTGAGTGGGTCTGGGGGCTCTCTTACGCTGTGGTGGTGGTGGTGGTGGGGGGGTCTGGCATGGTCGGGGTCCACTTGTCCCCTCAGAGGGTAGGGTCACTGCAGATCAATACAAAGTTATTCTGAGCGCTGCCCTTTATCTTATGAGACATCTCTACCCTGATGGGAGGGGTCTCTTCCAGGATGACAGTGACCCCATCCACGGGGGTCACTGACTGGTCAGATGAGGATGAACATGATGTAAATCCTACACGATGGCCTTTACGGTCACCAGATCTCAACCCAACTGAACACCTGGGAGGTTTTGGACCCACGTGTCAGACAGAGCCCCCCCCCATCAAAACACCAGATGAGGGAGCAGTTTCTGGAGGACTGGTGCTCCATCCCTCCAGGAGAGCTCAGAGACTCGTAGACTCTCTGACAAGACTGAAGCTGCTCTGGAGGCCTGTGGTGGACCAGCGCCTCACCAAGACAGCTGGTGTTGGGTTTACGTGTCATTGGTCACCCGTCTGTGTGTAAGACAAGAATACAGAAACCCCCAAAACCAATACAATTCACCAAGCATGGGGTATTAAGGCAAGATGCCCCTTTCTGATGCCCCGTGATGGGATCAAACCCTCGACACTCAACATGGAGGCCTGCGGCCCACCACTGAGCCATCACGGCCTCCAGATAGCTGATCTTACTTGTTTAGGGAGGCACATCCAAAGGAAAGGGACAATCCCAGTAAAGTCACGGCCCCCATTTAAGTCCAAAATGTACAAAGGCAAGAAGGCCTTGAGGACAGACAAGCCAAGGAACAGAAATGGTACTATTGCTTTAATACATCAGACAGGAACGTCAAGAGGAAAGGCAGAGCGTTTGTGAGTGAAAGCCCTGTGGTCGCATGCGTTTGTGAAACACTTCAGAGCGAGGGGGAACTATGGCGCCGCCGGGACTTTGCCCGGACCGGGTTTGACACCACGGACGATGATATGAGCAGGACACTGGTCAGAGGAGCTACCAGCACAGGCCGCACAGCACACCACGGGCCTGGTTTGGTGAAGCATGGTTACCTCATATGTCGTGTGTTCTCAACAATTATGGGGATGTGTGTGTGGGTGTGTGTGTGTGTGGGGGGGTGTCGGGTTTCCAGCCTCGTCTGAATTATGATGGACACCTTTAATTTCCCAAAACAACTTGAGGAAGATGTCCGCTCGCCAGAGAGAGCTCCCTGGTCTGGGTTTTAAATCGTGTAGGGATCATGGTGAACATAACTTCTCCCTGTGATGTGTGGTTGTTAGGCCCCTGCGTCTCGTAGCAGCGCCTCTTCAGCTGGGTTTGATCAAGAGAAACGGGGGAAATGAAATTGCTCCAGATACCATTATGTGGAAAAGTCTCCGGGCTACTGCAAAAAAAGCTCAAATTAAAGAATGTTTTCATCTTTCAACGCTGCAACGAGCCAGAGCCAACAGTCAGAATCCTGAGGACAGTGTTCTGGAAAGTGCTCGAGTCTGTGGACTCCCGTAAATGGTGACTTGTAATTTTAGGCAGTTTGAACTCCTCAGCGAAGCAGAATGGGGAAAATTCCTAAGGCCAGATGTGTCCGGATCGTATTGACACCTACACAGACGAGTGATTCTAGAGGTAGTTCTCCCCAACACGTGCTTCTCAAGTGCAGCTTTGTCTGCCTGGGTCTCGTTGGTCTCCAGAGCTGGATTCTAATGAAACGGCCGGATTCTAACAGGTTTCCACGGCCAACGTGAAGGAGACATAAACGGATGGCTTTATAGAGAACACTGTGGCCACAGGCGACCTGGCCCACACGTCCCACAGTGAACTCCCCTGTCTCACTATCTTCATGCCTGTGTGAACACCAGGCCGCTGCTACAGATGGTGTGTAAGCAGAAACTCTCTGGCTTGGGAGCACAGCTATGACGGAGCATTTCTTCTGACTTGGGGAAGGTTTATGTGGGCTTGGGGTGAAGCTACATAGCGGTGGCATAGCATATCGCTGCTCCTAAGCACAAAGCGAGCGGTGGCGTGGGTGAGCTCACCTCATGTTAATTCAAACTGATGTCTGTGGCGCACCGCAGAGCTCAGAGGTCACCGGTGTGGTCTGAGCACAAAGGGCCCCTATGTTCCCCTACAAACCCTCCGTCCTGGGAGACAAGAATGACCTCTTTATGGGTCTCACACCGCGTTTGAGACGACTCAGCACTCGGATATTTTCTGTCGGACATTTCCCTCGTCATGCGTTCATGCCGCTAGGACAGAAAAGAAACACAGAACACACGGACGCCGTCTCACTATTCAACCTGCATGGCTAACTAGCTAGCAGAAGATAGAGCTAAGCAGGCATAGCTCAGGGGGCGGGGCAGTCTTCTAGTCATTACAGGTTGGTGGTACAATTCCCGGCCTCTGGAAGAGAGCATGTCGAGGTCTCCCTGAGGAAGACACTGAACCCCTAACTGCTCCCCGGGCACCAGCACGCTGGCTGCTCACTGCTGCTATACAATTGGATGGGTTAAACACAGGAACACATTCCGTCTTCCTGTCATCTTGCAATAAACCGCTAAATAAAAAATATTTCTTAAAAGTGCCCGTCCAAACTTTTCTCACCCTGAACTATGAACGCCGCCATTTTTTGTTCTCCTTTTTCTCGTGGTGGTACGACCGCTAGACAGGGGGATAAAGTGCTGCGCTGTAATCCCATCGGCTTTCCCATCCACTCGACTTTCCATGTTCAGCTCCACATTGTTCTCTTCCACAGGTCGGATCTAACGTCTTCGTATTTCTGGGTTGTCTTGAAGGCAGTATTCTATAAAGACACGGTCAGCTATCGGCGGCTCAGCGGAGGCCATCATATTTCATCTTAGCATGTGCCCCTTCTCGTATATACAAGCCCAGCCGTTAGCGGAACATTCCGTTTAAGGTCGAACCAGCCCCAGAACTGTAAACTGTGATATAATGCTGATAACCCCCCAGAGAGCCGTGACTTTCCTCAAACAATGGGCCTTTTGAAACCCGGAGGACCAAATCTGAGGGTCACTGGCGGCAGTGAAGTCCTGGAGGTAGTTGTAGTAATGAACCTGGCAATTTACGAGGCAGGCAGATAAGTCGTCAGGGGATGGAGAGTTATGTGGCGGGATTATTCCGCTGCTGCTGCTGCTGCATACGATGCGTTTCCCAACCAGACTCCTTGTTAGTTTGAAGAGGCAGTCTGTAAATCTTCTCCACAAATGTGTTGTTATTTTATCCATCTGAAACATGATGACAATGATGATGATGATGATGATGACGACGATGTGATTCCGCTGGACAGACGATCAATCTTCGGGGGGGCACCGCCGTGTTTACTCACAGCTGGATGTAGGAGGGAGAGATAGGCAGACCTGTTGACAGTGATTTTAGCGTAGCAGCCATTGTGGCTAGTGTACCATTGGCTCAGCAGTAAAGAGTTGCCACCTTTATAAACATGGTTCCTCCGACCACAGCTACCCAGACGACCCGGCTATCACAGGCTCCATCATGTCGGCGTCACGTTTCAAGCTTTTCCCTCCTTGCGTAGCCTCATGTTTGCCACCGCATCAGTCCCACCAAGTCCAAACAGTTCAACGGTGATATATACAGACTGGGGGGGGGGTCTCCATCCCGGTGGTATTACGGAGCCCGACTCCACGCTCTGGAGGGATGAAATGAGCTTTTATCTACTGGGTATTCACAGATTTCAGTTTCAAGCCAACAATTGGAGGGCGACACCCGGATGGTTTCCTGTAGCCACAAAACATGCTCCTCTAGCTAGCATTAGCTAGCATTAGCTAGTATTAGCTGTAATTGTAGCTGCTCTCCAGCCGACGCCACTGTTTAACTATGCGGAGGGTTTAGAGGAGGGGGTCCCCGTGGGGCCCATTCATGAGATCGCAGCACTAGCACTTGAAATGACCTGCAAGCACCCTGGGGCCTTTTTTTTCGAGAGAGGACGTGAGATGCACTAAAAGTAGACCCACAGACCAGAATGATTAATCTGTGTTAATGACGTACCCTTCTTAACTTCAGGAAGCTTTCACATCAATGCAGACCCCTCCGGAGAGGGGAAAGTCCACCCAGATGATGGATATGACTACATTAAAAAAATCCTCTACTTCCTCTGTCTAGTCTGCTCTTTCAATCAGCGAGCCGTAGAGTCTGTCTTACAATATCATACAGGATGAATCTCTTGCAAACTCAGACCCATATTAATGAGAGATTCTATCACCGCTGTTCGGCATCGCGTTTGGATTTTCCTCATATTTCTATAACATTGGATTATACAAATTAAGCTTTCATCATCCATAATTAACATTGCTAATGCAAATTACAATAGATTATTATCTTTCAATGTGCCAGACTGATTGGGGGAGAGAAGCAGTGCTACCCATCCACCACGCATGCTGAATGAGAACAGGCTTAAAGCCCGACTCCAACTTTCTGGGCTTTTGGCTGTCAAATTTATGTTCTCGCAACCCGAGGCCGATGGATTCATCCAACGCCAGAGAGGTCCATTCTTAAGTATCGCCATCAGTCCCCACAGTGTGGGGGTGGGCACGGACTTGGATGGAGCTCGGGGGATTACGACTGGATGCCCTTCCTGACGCCCCACAGTGGGATCGAACCGACAACATGTGACTCATCACTTCCTGAAACACGCGTTCATCTACTGAGCTACCTCTGCAACGTCCGGGTCTTATTTGTTGATCTCATGCCACATTTACTCCCCATTCCCACCACCACCACCACCCAGAACCATGGCTGAGCAGTGGCCTCGAGCAAGACACTGAACCCTTAACTGCTCAAGCCCTGTGATGGAATGAAGACACGTCTCTAAAGAAATAAAATAAAATGTCTCGAGTGTGTTTCCCTGCTTTTCACCCTAGGAGTACTGGGATAGAGTCCAGTATACCTCCACTCCCTGATTCCAGATAAGTGGTTGATGATGGATGGATGGATGAATACTAAAATTTGCTTCCCTAATTTCTCCTTTGGGCATCACATGCAGGGATTAGCAGACTGAGTTTCGCTGTACTGGTCCAAAAATAAAATGCATGGTAAGTGAAATGAATTGAAGTGAAATGAGGTGATCAGTTGTGAACTGAGCTGAATTGTGTTACGTCTGCTGGAACAAACAGAAACAATCTCCAGTTTCTCCACTGATGGTTGTACTTGACTTTGCCCATAATTGTTTCCATCAGATGACGTTTCTCAGATGCTGCTGGAGATTAGATAAGCGACTGGATGTGGCCTGCGGCTGATGAAGTCATGTGTTGGTTTTTGGTGCTTTTGAGGTCAGACTAGCTTCAGCGGAGTCTGCCTGCTATGGTCTGGGATTGAGCTGGAGTCGGGGTCTGATTTAAGAGAGATGAATTAACCGGACTGATTTTTCTATTAATCTGCTGGGAAGTCACAAGACTGAGGCGGATGGGGCTGTGCGTAGTTGATTGTCTCGAAGCCTCTTAGGCTATGTGTCAGAAATAGAACCCGTCTGATGAATAACTCCTGTATCCGTTACCACTGTGGATGGACTGGCTGTATGTGATGTAGCTGCTGAGGAACTTTTCTTAAGTCATTATGAGAAATGCAGAAAGCCTTTTGGATCATCACCCCCCC